>PVKN010042962.1:0-10313 GCA_004027915.1 Capromys pilorides | reverse complement strand
ATTAAATGTATAGACTTCTTGAATTCTAAAGTTTTTGTCCTGACTTTTGTTGTAATTTTATTTTAGTTTAAAGAGTAAAAACAAAAGCAAGAAAAACAAAACAAAAATAGAAACAGGGTAACATAAAACAATGCATATGTTACAGATTTTCAAAGTAAGAATAGCTAATTAACAATTTTTTTTCTGTACTGGGGATCGAACTCAGGACCTTGCACTTACCAGGCAAGCTCTTATTCTACTGAGCTGTCTCCCTGGTCCAACACTGATATGTTATCTATTTTTATTGTCAAATCTGTTGTTCAGAATAACAGGTAATAGTTATGCAAGACTGGACCTATGATTGAATATTACTAAGTTCTAAAGTTTTCATGTGAGCAGTTTCATTTTTACCATTTTTGTAAAAATTGTAAGTGAAGAGTTATATGTTATTACATGACTTAACCTCCATGCATCTGTAATAAGCATTTCTAAGTTTGTAATCAAAGCCAAAACAGATGTCTTCCTGCCCTGTCAAGTTCACTTTCTCTTATTGCCTTCTGATGTCCATCCCATTGTTATTTTCTACCTTATTCAACAAGAATATCACAAATCAACTCAGATACTTTCCTTCTCCTCACATACAATTTTTCTCTTATGTACAGTTTGCCACATCCTTCTGCAGTGCACAGACCTACCCATTCCTCTATCATTATTGTGGTCCCAACTTTTCGTCTTTAGTTGGAGTATTATAAAACCTCTGGTTGTTTCTGTTGTACATACTCTCACATACCTATACACACATACCACCGCTCCCTGCACGTCCCTCTATTCCTCTTTCTTCACTCTCCCCTCTCCCCCCATGCTAGGATTGAACTCAGGGCCTTTGTACTGTACTATATCCCCAGCCCTTTTTGCTGTTTTTTATTTTAAGAAAGGATTTTGCTAAATTACTGACTCTTTCAGGTTGGACTTGAATTGTAGACCTCCTGCTTCAGCCTCCCAGATTGCTGGAACTATAAGAATATACTAATATACCTAGCTAATAAAATCTGTTTTTTTTTTTATTTTTTTGCTTTTGTAGTAGTGGACATTGAACCCAGGGTACCGCGCTACCTCCTCAAAACCCCCACCTTCTAAAATGTCTTTGGTTCACGGTCTCACTGTGCAGGTTGAACTCATATTGATCCTCCTGTTTCTAGCCTCCCCAGTGCTGGGATTACAGGTGTGTGCCACCATGGGGCTGGTGCCAGCACAGCATGTGGTGCTGGGGATTAAACCCTGGTCCCTGTACTTGCCTAAGCAGGCACTTAGTCCGCTGAGCTGTGTCACTGGACCTCCTCAGCCCTTTTTAAGGTGTATGTGTGTGTGTGTGTGTCTGTGTGTCTGTGTGTGTGTCTGTGTGTTTATGTATGTATATATTTAAAGACAGAGTCTCACTCAATCTACAACTTGTCAAGCCTGGGCTTGAATTCAAGATCCTTTGTCTCAACCTCCTAGAGTGCTAGTATTGCAGATGTGTGTCCTGACACCTATTTGATGGTTATTTCCTGTGGAATCAAGTCTTTAGCACTTGAATTGCATTATGTTAGAAAGCTCTCACCTATTACCTCATGCATTCTGCTATGTAGTAATAGTCAAATCATGCTGCGTGATTTAGCTTTCATTCTGATTTATCTAATAGCTGTTAATGCAGTGAGTAGGAAGTGATTAGGGGAGTTATACTTTTGTTTGTTTAAGAAGAAAGGAAAGCTTGTAAAAGTGACGTTTTGTTTATGGTTCAATAGCTAGTTAGTTACATAACAGTCAAGACTCATGCCCAAGTCTTTTTGCTCTCTTATTGCCAATGAGTTGTTAAAAACTAGCATGAAAAAAGTGCCTGTTTATCCTTATGGTAGTTGACTCTTAAAAAGTGAAGCATGGCATGTGGACTGATTATATGTGAAAGTACAAGGCTCTAGAACAGTTGCTCTCGTTTTCTTAGAACAAAAAGATTCCTTTTTTGGATTAAGTTTTTTGTTTTATTTTCCTCTTGGTTTTAATAACATTTAATACTTTTTTGATTAAATTTTTATAATTTTTCAATAAGATTTAATAGTTTTTTGGACTGAGTATTTTTTGTAGTCCCTCTCACGTCACAGAAGTTGTATATTCTAATATGTATTGATTTAGAAAATGACAACTATTTTGAGACCCATGATGTTTTGAAATTATTTTAAAAATGCTTTTAACCACATTCATATAGTTTAAAAATAATTATAATGGGTTCATTAATTATCTGATTGCATATAGATTACAAGATTTTTCCCATAAATAAAATTTTCTAGAATTCCATTGTTCCTGGGAAATAGTCGGAGCCACTCTTTTAGAGCAGTAAAATTCCCTATTCACTAAAGATTTCAGGAGACCTCTGAAACATTGGCACTTGTTAGATCAGCTACTCTGTATTCCTTCTGTAGAATTAATACTTCAGCAGACTAAACTACCTGCTTGGGCAGAGCGCAGAGGCCGGGGTTCATCCCCCAGTGTATCTTGCTGGCCCTGCCCCCAGGGTGTGCTGAGCCGATGATTGAGACTGAGCATGGTAGTGCATGCCTATAATCCCAGTGCTTAGGAGGCTAAAAACAGGAGGATCACTGATTCTAATCTATGTTGTAAAACCCTGTAGACCCTATATCCCTTGTACTAAATGCAAAAGAAAAAAACAAAGCAATACTTCAGTAGTACTTACAAGAGTAGACTTTGAGGGCTGAGTATGTAGCTCAGTGGTAGAAGTAGTACACAAAGCTCCACCATATTTGCCTGCAAATGAGACTGGGTATTATATTCATTTTTGCCCCAAAAGATGCAATAGAACTTATTTTCATGGGTTGTCTTGTTTTTCATGTGCAAAAGTACATGCATGTACAACAATTACATTTATTTTTATACAGTCGTATCATCTTCTGGAACATTGTTATAACTGCAAACCCCAAATGCTGCCTTGAATTTCTTGCAACTGCACTTTCTATAGAAGCATTGATTCTAATCTCATGTTGAGCAGCAGAGCTGTCTGTACAGGAACTCTTCTTGCCCAAGTAGCTTGCTCTGTCACATTGGCTACAGAACTGTCAGTGATTTTATTTCATAAATTTTTCTCCCAACTCATGGCCTCTTATAGGCTAGTCTTCACAAAGTTGCCATTAAATAGAGTGTTAATTGAAAACTGATAAGATAATTGTAGCAGCAAAAATGATAAGAGTTAACAAAGATAGTCTGCCAGGTTTGGTTGTATGGTGCTACGCACCTCTAACTCCAGTACTCAGGCAGCGTTATATAGTAACCAAAAAACCAAAACAAGAAAAAAAGTCAGAATGATCATTGTCCACATGAAAGCAATGAAAAATTGCACCAAAATACAGAAAATATTTATTTCACATGAGTACATTAAGTATGTCTGTTTCAACATGTGGCATATTGAATTATGAAGATTCATATGAAATACAACTGTGTCCCATTTTTTATCAAGTGCATGTTATTCATATATTGTATCTACTCTGGTCATTTGTCAATAAATCTTAAGTTCATCTGTTTACGTAGACATTTTCCTCTTGTCCAAAGGCATCCACTTGGATATTTACAAATGATTGTAATTTATCTTTTAAGAATCAATGTTGGGCTGGAGAGATAGCTTGGCAGCATAAGTGCCTTCTTGGCAAGCGCAAGGTCCCCTGTTCAATCCCCAGTACTGCATGCTGTGTGGGCCCTGGAACCAGCCATTACAGGCACACACCTGTAATCCCAGCGCTAGGGAGGCTGAGACAGGAGGATCCTGTCCTAACTGCATAGTGAGACCCAGTATCAAAAAAGAACAAAAACTTTAAAAAAGCAATTAATGTTAATATTCAGTATCCAATAGGTTCAATTCCTAGCACTGCAAAAAAAAGAAGGGGGGCTGGTAGAAGGCACAGATTTGGGAAAAATCCTTCGAATAAGCCACATTCAGTGTGAGTTACTGTTTTTGTATCTGCACATGAGAACTGTAAGACCATTGTAATCTTTTTTATTATATATCTTTGTACTTACTGTCTTTTATGATTAATTTTTTTGCATTATAAGGAATATGATAAAAATAAAATAGAAATATTTTAAAATACAATGTTTAAATTTAAAGATTTAGGGCTAGGGAAATAACTCAATGGAATAAGCACTTGCCTGGCAAGTGCAAGGTCCTGGGTTGATTCAAAATGTTTAACTTTTATGGTCATTTTGACTTTGGGAAAGAGCCAGAAGTTGGATGGTGCCAGACCTTGTAAATAAGGTGGACAAGGACACAGCATAATGCTTTTATGAACCTGTATTTCTGTTAGTGCTCTGCAGCAGCATTCCTCATACTTTTGATTACACCTGATAAAACTTGAAACAGGACTTCCAGAACTACTTCAGAGAATGAAAAGTACAGTGAGGGAAAGGTGTTTAACATGAAGAGTATATTGAGGATTGATACCAATGCATCTTTTACTGTAATAATTTTTTTCCTATTCTATTAGTACATGGTTGTAGTACATGATTATATTCACCATGGAGAGTTGATACATGTACATAACACATCCTAGCTCCTTTTTGTCTCCTTCCTTTCCTTTCTCTTCCCTCCCTCATCTTTCCATCCCCTTCCCATTTGAAAAAGATCTACCTCCTCAGTTCCTATTACTATATATATGTATTTTTTTTTTTTGCTCCCCATTTATACTTTGGATTTCTCATGTAAGAGAAACCATGTGGTATTTGAGCTTGTGTGTCTGATATATTTCACCTAACATTATGGCCTCAAGGCGCATCCATTTCCTACAAATGACTCTCAAGTTTATCCTTTTTTGTGACAGAGTAGTACTCCATTTGAATAAATCACACATTCATTCATCTGCTGATGGACCTAGAGGCTGCTTCTGAGATTTAGCTATTAGGAGTTGTGTTGCTGTACATAATATACATGTATCCTTGTATCTAACTCTTTTAGGAAGGTACCTACAAGAGAAATGGCTGGGTTGGATGGAATTTCTATTTTTATTTTTTTGAGGAACCTTCATAGTGATTTTCATAGTGGCTATAGTAGTTTACATTCTCAACAACAGTATAAGAAGGCTTTTTTCTTCTTTATTCCTTGACAGAATTTGCTATTTGATTTCTTGATGATAGCCTTTATTTTTTCTGTAGTAACGTGAGGCTTATATTTAAGATGGAACCTCAGCTTTGTTTTAATTTACATTTCTGTAATGGCCAGTGATATTGAATCTTTTTTTTTTTTTCTTATGGTATAATAGTGCAGGGTCTACAGGTTCTTAACTACACAGATTGGACTCTGAGTGATCCTCCTATTTTCAGCCCCCCAAGCACTGAGATTACAGGTGCACGCCACCATGCCCAGTCTTAGTCGCCCTCTCAATGTGGCCCACGAGCAGGGCTGGCATGACACACTAGGGATCAAACCTGGTCCCTGCATCTGCCTAAGCAAGTGCTTTAGTCTGGCTGGCCCACTGAATCTTTTTACATTTATTTATTCATTGTTTGTACTTCTGAGAAGTGTATTCACTTTAGTTGCTCCTATTTTGATTGGCTTGTGTATTTTGAGGATTTTTAAGTTTTGGGGTTTTTTCTGTATTCTAAATGTTCTGTCTGAGTAGTAGCTGGCAAAAATTTTTTTCCATTCTGTAGGCTGTCTCTTCACTCTGGTTGTTTCCTTTGCTCCGTAGCAACTTTTTAACTGATACAGTCTTATCTGTTGATTCTTGATGTTATTTCTTGTGCAGCTAAGATTCTGTTCAGAAAGTCCTTTGTTTACATATTGAAAGACAAGAGACTAGTCTATCTTCTGCATGTGGATAGCCATTTGTTAAAGAACCTGTCTGTCTTTGAGTGTGTTTTGGATCCATTTGTCAAAGATGTAATGGCTGAATGTACCTGGGGTTGTTTCTAAATCCTGTCTTCTGTTCCATCTGTGAGTCAGTTTGTAATAGTACTGTGCTGTTTTTTATCACTGTATCTCTGTAATAAACTTGAAATCTGGGCTTTTGATGCTGCCTGCTTTGCTCCTGCTTTTGCTATCTTCGGTCTCTTCTCGGTGCCATATAAATTTTAGAATTGTTTTTCTACTTCTATAAGGAATGCTTTTGGTATTTTGATGGAATTGTGTGAAATCTATCAGTTTTGGTGATGTGATCATTTTGACAGTATTGTTTCTGCCTACCCAAAACGCAAGTATGTTCATTTTCTTAAGTTCTTTTTGATCTCTTTTTTCAGAGCACTATAATTTTTGTTATAGAGATCTTTCTCTTACTATGTTAGGTTATTATTATTTTTTTCTTCCTTGAGATAGGGTCTTACAAATGTAGTTTACAGCAGCTTTAAACTTTCAAACTTACAGTGATCTTCCTGCCTTAGCCTCCTGAATGCTGGTAGTATGAGTGTACCAACATGCCCAGCTATTAGGTTAATTTTTAAGTATCTATTTTTTCTTGAAGGTATTGTGACTTATTTATTTTTTAATCTATTTGTTACATGGTTTTGCTACACAGCCCAGACTCATAGTGATCCTCCAGTTTTTAGCCTCTCCAGTGCTGGTTCTGGTCTCAGTGGCTGGCTCAGCATGTCTGGGCTGGGACTGGCACAGCATGTGGTGCCAGGCATCAAATCCCAGTCCCTGCACTTGCCTAAGCAGGTGCTTAGTCTGCTGAGCTATCTCTCTGGCCCTGTTTTCTTAATTTTGTAATGGCAGTGGATAATTCTTCAAGCTTATTCACCACAGGTAAACTGTCTACTAAATAAGATTCATATTCTTCATGTGTTGTTTGTTCAAATGTATCTTTTAAACTATCATTTATTTTCATTATTTGAACTTTTTCTCCTTTTTGCTCTTGCTTCTTTTAAAATTAAACTTTTACTGAACAGTGTGTGTAGTCCATGTCTACTGTCTCTCCTCCTAATCTTGACTGATTGCTATTTTTGTATCTATTATAATAATGTCTATTTTATACTGAGCAAGGTCTGATCCACTGGATATTTTCAAAGCATGCATCTTGCTTATTGTTAGACTTTGTTTTAGCATCTGCAGGGATTTAACTAAAGAATGATGCAAATTCACATCCTCCAAAGATTGACCTTGTTTTTACTTTATGGTCTCATGGGATCCAGCACTCTTCATATCATCAGAAAGATTCTCATCTCTAAACTTTAATGTTTCTTTAATGTTTAATGTTTCTTTTACAGATAATGGTATTTTGTTGTCTAATGGAGATTTACTGAAAGACTCGAGGATGCAGTTCTGTAAACAGGTCTCCTCTGGGGAATCCATGCAGGGCCTTATTATGCCTTGGGGAAGAGCCTTTTAGAATGGGCTTTAAAAGCTTCATAAAAAGCACTTAGAAATCTTAATTTCCTTGGCTTTTCTCTTGGTGCTGAATAGCGGAAAACCTATCAAGACAGATCCAGATGCTTATCCATACATGGTTGGTATTCATGGAACACTGACTCTCCATTGGAAGAGGAAGAGTATTTTCTTCATCAAAAGAGGATTGGGGGGCAGCTTACTTCATGCTTACTTTCTTCCTCCGTTTTCCTTGTTTTGGGTGTTCTGCCTCCCAGTAAGTTTTCAGGGACCCTGTATGTTTATCAGCAATTGTATCTCTAGTACTATCTTGTTTGTGTATGGATTCACTTAAATTTTTATGAATCTACTTACTATAAGATGACTAGCTAATGATCTTGTTTTCTTCAGACCTAAGACTATGCTGTGTGAAAAGGGCACTATTTTCCGGATTTGAACTAGTTTTTTTTCTGATCTAGATGTAGAGTGGTGCCAAAATGCACCAGATGGCTTTGTTTCCCAGTATCCAAAGAGAAGAGGAAAAATTTGTATTTGAACCCAGCTACTTTTCACATTAGAAGTATTTCCAAATTCAAGAAGTGACACATGAATAATCAATTATCTTGGGAAGGAATCTTTGAACTAGAATCAGAAAATCTTGAACTGTCTTCAGTATTTCTCATAGATTCTCCAGAGGGTTGCTTCTTGTGTTCTCCTTCCAGACAGTGGTAGGTTCATCTCTAAGAGGGCTCATGGGACCATGAGATTACAATTTTTTTTTTTTTTTTTTCAGTACCAAGGATTGAATGCAGGACCTTGTGCTTGCCAGGCAAGCACTTATTCCACTATCGCCCTGGCCTATAATTCTTTTTGAATACCAAGTTCAGGTGTTTTATCAGCAAGTGTAGCTGAATTAAAAGAGGACTTATCAGTGGGCTGATTACTTGTTCCATGTGTTTTAGTCACTGGAGATTCGTTTTGATCACAAGTGTCAGCTACTAGAATTTGCTTTTCCTTAGAGCTATGTTAATGAGAAACTTGAAACCTTGGAAACTTTTTAATCATTTATATGCAAAGAATGCTCCAATTTAGTATTTGTTTTTTCTATACATTAGACACAAAAATTCTTTCTTTATAGTTTGGTAATGCCAGAAAATGAAAGGGCTATTACAGGTGAATCTGGAAAAATGTTTTCCTTACATTCAAGCTTAGTTGCTTGATGCTGTTGATTGTTTTAAGTATCTGCTGTGGTTGTCCGGAATCCTTTATGTTTTCATCCTAAAGAGTATTGTTTTCATTAATACTTCTGTAGTGGGTTTAAGATCTGCTGTGAGATATTTTCAAGCTTTTGCTATTTTTTTCTACATATGTTCTTCAGTTAGAAGTACAACAATCAATACAGTCCTGGTTGTAAGCGATCTAAAACTTTTTGATGGTTTCATGAAGGACCTTCTGCTGCTCTCTCAGCTATTGATCTTTGCTTCCAGTCTTTGTGCATCTAAAATTTGTTTCTTTTTCAGTTTAATTACTTTTCATTGTAAGACATATGCTTTATCATGATACTTTTAGTTTTGTCCAGAGTTCTCTGAAGTCATTAGCTATATCTGCAGCTTTTCCACACTTACTTCCAGAGATGTTCATCTTGTTTAATAGGCTCCAGGCTTTTCTGTATTTAGTGGTTTCAGAACTTTTCTGTTATATAGGTGTGAAGGTTTTTTGGACAACTGAATGTCCTTCAGCTAAGCATGAAGGTCTATACTAGAAGTAACTGTTAGTACCTGGTGCTCTAGCAGGGTGAAGGACAGATCTCTGTCACGCACAGCTTCCAGTTCTCCAGAGTTGAAGCAGGGAAGTGCCTTCCCCTGAAGTGAGAGGTGTCTCTTCCATCTCTTTCTCTCACCAGATTGCAAAACTCTTGGCAGGGACAGCCTGTATTTCCTGTGGTCAGAGATAGGGCCCAAGGGCAGCTGGTCCAGTGTGCAGGTAGCTGCACTGCCTCAGGAATGCTATTGATTTTGTATCTTGCTACTTTACTGCACTTGGTTATTCTGGGATACTCTTGGTGGAATTTTTTTGCATCTGCCATATAAAGAATTATGTCGTCTGCAAATAATGATAATTGGACATTTTACATATATATACACATATACATGTATATACATATACACACACACACACATATATATATTTTATATATATATATTTATTTATTTATATATGTATAAAATCTGTTTCTTTCTCTTGCCTGATCATACCGACTAATGTTTCAAGAACCGTAATGAATAGGTGTGATGATAGTAAACATGCTTGTCTGGTTCCTGATTTGATATTTATTTATTTATTTATTTATTTATTTATTTATTTATTTATATTATGGCTGGCTCAGCCTACCCTGGGGATGGGGCTGGTACAGCATGTGGTGCCAGGGATCGAACCGCAGGCCCTGTAGTTGCCTGAGCTTGCCTAAGCAAGTGCTTTGGCCACTGAGCCATCTCACTGTCCTTTTTATTTTTAGCTCATTATTTTATTGAAAATCAATAATAATATAGCAAATTCAAAATTGTAGACAAATACTGAAATGTGAAAGGTACAAGATATAGAGTGAAGTTTAGAGAAATATTGCTGAAATGAATATGTAACATGAGATCAATAATAGATTGCACATTGTAAAAAAATTTACAAACTTAAATGAATATAACAATAAAAATTGTCTAAAATAAAAATGAATTTACAGATCAGTCATATAATCATTCACTCTGTGTCAAAATCAAGAAACTTACATTCATATAATGACATTTTTCAAAGCAGAAAGGGATAGGAAATAAATATTTAAAGATTTGAAATTTCTGAATTTAGTTAAAATTATGGAACCACAAAATAAACCTTTTGCACAAGAAATATGAATAAAATCATACCAAGATATACCAAAATGAAATTAAAGCTAATTGTAAAGAAAAAAATCATTAAAGCATATACATAGAAAAAATATTTCTCTAAA
>PVKN010042961.1:0-10310 GCA_004027915.1 Capromys pilorides | reverse complement strand
TGGACTTTCTACAATATCAGTCATAAAACTTCAGGAAAAATGTTTATTTTTCCATTCTTTATAGCTGTATTTACATTTATATTGTTATTACATATATTACCATTCCTATTCCAATGCTGAATAGCAGTTGGTGAATCTAGATAATAAATGTCAGAGAAAAAGTCACCTTACTGGTAGGGCATCAAAGAATTATATTTGCATTTGGAAATCCTATAAACAAGAGAGAGTACACTACAATATTTAGAAATGGATTAAAAATTTTATCATCTCAGAATTTAGTACCAGGGACCCCTGCAGCGACCCCCCTGAAAAACGTTATGGTGCAGAGCAAAAAGAAAGAGACAAAATGCAAAGCAATGTTGTTCTAGGATGGCCAATTTTTCATGGTGAATAAAAGATCATGAGACATCCAGAACCTTGGTCTTTAGTGCAAGTATTTTGAGGAAAATAGTGAGGGGATTATCTGATAACTCAGAGGGTAGCCATGGTCATATTATGAGGAGGTTCTTCTGTTGATGATGAACACTTCAAATGACTCAGAGGGTCGTTTTAAAATAATTTTAAAATAATGAGGATCTTATGTTGATGAGGATGGTGGGGAGAGATAGCAGATTAATAAGTTTGTTCCTTTTCACTGGTAAAGCATTTATTTTATTACTTCTCAGTTTTCAAGAAACCAGGTTGTTATTAGTTGGTATAATCTTAGAAGGTCACAGCATCACAGGAAAATTGAGACCTGGACTGTGGTCAGCAGCACACAGAGTTATGCTTCTGAGTATCTTAGCCAGCTCAATTGGCAAGATATTTGGCCTGGAACAAGCCCTAATCAAAATGCAATTATGAAAAAATTTTTCACAGAAAATTATATAGAATTGCCTTACATAAACTAGTATTATATGAAATTATCTTTGGAAAGTGAAGGAGGAAGGGCCTAGACAGAGAGCTCAGTGGACTAAAGCACCTGCTTAGGCAGAGAGCAGCATCTAGAGTTTGATCCCTGGTGTGCTGTGCTGGCCCCAACCCTGGGATGCGCTGACAGTGGAGCATTTTTCATGCATTTATTAGCCTCTAGTATTTCTTCCTCTGAGAAGTGTGTGTTCATCTCAGATGCCCATTTCTGGATTGCATCTTTAAATTTTGGGCCCTAATGTTTTTTAGTTCTTTACAAATTCTAGATAAAAGACGTATGTTTGAGTACTTGCTAGTTAAGTTTTTTTGAAACTTGTGTGTTATCTTTTCACTTTGTTGATAATTTCTTTTGACGTGCAAAAGCTCCTAAGTAAGAGGCAGTATCAGTTGTTAATTCTTTCAAGCAATACACATGCAGTTTGATTCTTGCGCATGAACTGCTTGCCTACCCAAACATCTTCAAGATTTACTTCTAATTTCTCTTGCAAGAGATTTAGTGTTTCTTCTTTAATATTTATGTCTTTAATCAATTTTATTTTAGTTTACTGCATGGTGATAGATGTAGGTCAAGTTTTAGCTTTGAACTTGTAGAGATTCAGTTTTTCCAGCACCATTTGTTAAAGCAATTTTCTTTCTTCCAGTACACACTTTTTGTCCACTTTGTCAAAGATAAGGTGGTTGAGTGTGTTTGTAGTTGCTTCTTCATCTTCTAATCTATTCCATTGATCCTCGAGTCTATGTTTTTTGCCAGTGCCATGCTGATTTTATCACAGTAGCTTTGTATTATAGTTTTAAGTCAGGTTTTGTAATGCCTCCTGCCTTGCCTTGTTGCCAAGGATTGTCTTTCCTAGTCTAGTTTTTTCTTGCTCCAAATAAATTTCTGGAATGATTTCTCTAGGTCTCTTAGGTATGTTCGAGGTATTTTGATTGAGATTACATTAAATCTATATAACAATTTTGGAAGCATGGCCCTTGGCACAATGTTAGTTCTTCCTATCCAAGAGCAGGGAATATATTTCCATCTTCTGAAATCCTCTATGATCACTTTTTTTCAGAGTACTATAGCTTTCACTGAATGGATCTTTTACTTCTTTAGTTAGATTAATTCCTAGGTATTTCATTTTTCATAGTGCTATTTTACAAGTTATTGTTTCTCTAATTTCTCAGTGTATTTGTTATCTATGTAGAGGAATGCTATTGGATTCTGGGTTTTGACTTTGAATCCTGCTATGCTACTGAATTTCTGTATTAATTCTAATAGCTTCTTGGTGGAGTTTTTTGGGTCTTCCGAATAGATACAATAAATCCTACCTGTTCATGGAGTACAATCTTCTTAATGATTTACTGTATTCTATTTGCTAGGATTTTATGGACAATTTTTGCATCTATGTTCATGAGAGAGATTTGCCTGTAATTCTCTGCTTTAGTTGGATCTTTCTCTGGTTTTGGTATCAGTATATTACTTGCCTCCAGGAATGATTTTGGTAGGATTGTTTCCTTTTCAGTTTCATTGAAGAGTTTGAGAAGTACTGGGATTATTCCTTCTGTAAATTTCTTGTAGAATTCAGCTTTGAATCCATAAGACCTGGACTTTTCTTTATCAGTAGTTTTTTTTAATTACATTTTGTATTTCACTGGCTGTTATTGGGTTATTGAGAGTTCATATATCTTCTTGATTCAGTTTTGGTAATTTGTACCTTTCTAGGAATCTGTCCTTTTCATCTTCAAGTCTGAAAGTGTAAAGATTCTCAAAGTAGCTATGAATGATCTTCTGAATCTCTCTTTGGTCTGTGGTCATTTCTCCCTTTTCATTCCTTATTGCTTGATTTTGAGTTTTTTCTTTCCTCTTTATGATGAGGTTAGCTAGGGGCTTATGAATTTTATTTAATTTTTTGAAGTCTGAGCTTTTGATTTGTTAATTTTTTGTATTGTTTTCTTCCTATCAGTTGAATTAATTTCTGCTTTAATATCTATAATTTCCTCCCATCTTTGGGCTTTGTGTTTGGTTTGATCTTTCTTTTCTAGATGACTGAGGTGCAGCATTAAAGGACTTAATTGTTCCCGTGCCATTTTCTTAATGTTTGAGTTCAGAGCTCTAAATTTCCCTCTAAGAAATGCTTTCCTTAAGTTCCATTAATTGTGGTAAGTTGCAGTTGAATTTTCATTAAATTGTAGATATTATTTAATTTCTTTTTTTTTTTGTTTTAAGCTTTATTTATTTATATTATGGTCATCTCAGCCTACTCTGGGTGTGGTGTTGGCATTCATGTGGTGCAGGGTATCAAACTGCAGTCCCTGTGGTTGCCTAAACTTACCTAAGCAGGTGCTTTAGACTGTTGAAACATCTCTCCAGTCTCTCATTTTTTGTTTAATTTCATCTGTAACTCACTGGTTGCTGCGGAGGGGCTGTTTAATTTCCTTGTGTTTATGGGGTTTTTGTGGTTTCTTTTATCATTTATTTCCAGTTTCATTGCACTGTGGTCAGATAATATTCATGAGATAATTTCTACTTTCTTGCATGTACTTAATGATGACCTATGGATTAGTATGTGATCTGTTTTAGAAAACATCCCATGTTCAGCTCAAAAAAATTTGTATTCATAAGTCGCTGGGTGGAACTTTCTGTATATGTCCACTAAATCCATTTGTTCCAAGTACTGGTTCAGTTCTGTTACTTTTTTGTTAATTTTTTGTCTGTTAATCTACCTTTTGGGGATAAGGGGTTATTAAGTTCTCCTGTTAGCATTGTGTTTTTGGATATTGGAATTTTCATGTTCATTAAGATTTGTCTTGGGTGCTACCTGGGTGCTCCTATGTTGGGTGCATACATATTTATGAGTGTCATCTTTTACTCTTGAATTTTTACCCTAACCATATGTAATTGCCTTCTTTATCTCATTTGCTCATTCTTGGTTTGAAGTTGAGACTCTCTGAGAATAGTATTGCTACTCCTGATTTTTTCAGAGTTGGATGTAGTATTGCTTTCTATCATTTGACTTTGAGTCTATGAATTTCTTTATGAGTTAAGTGTATTTCTCATATACAGCATGTTATTGGGTTTTGCTTACTAGTCTACTGTGTCAGTCTATTTCTTTTAATTGATGAATTGAGAACATTTACTTTGATGGTTATAACTGAGATGTATTGACTTATGCTTGCCATGTTACTTACCCTTGCCATGTTGCTTACCGCATTATCTCCTGTTTCAAGTGTTTGCCCTGTTGGGTGGTGTTATGCTCTATGTCTAGTTGTCCCACCAAAGCTTCATGCAATCATGGGGTGGGGACTTCTAGAGTTTGAGACTTGACTCATGATCCACTGGGATTATATGTTTTAGTACTGATGGGACTATGGGTATGGGTCCTCCTGGGATTATGGGTGTGGCCTAAGGCGGATAGGCTGAGGCAAAGAGCCTGAATGCAATATAAAGAGAGACAGAGAGACAGACTCAAGCTGTTGCTCTCTGCTCCCCTGGTTGGTTGGTTGCCTCTGCCACAGTTGCTGTTCCGCTGCCATGAACTGGGTGCTCTCTGCCCTGTTCCACTCAGCCTCAAGCCAGCCAAATATGGACTGAAACTTACAGTAACTATGAGCTAAATAAACCTTTTTTTCCTTCATTTTGGGTGTCAGGTATTTGGCCCAGCAACGAGTAAAAAGTAACTAAGACAGAATTTGGTACCAAGAGTGGGGTCATTGCTGTGATTATACCTGACAATGTGGATTATGAGCTTTTGAGAATGGCTTATGGGAAGAGATAGGAAAGGTTCAGAGCTGTTGCCTACAAGTGAAGCACTGGAAAAGCTGCAGTTGTTGTGTAGGGGTGATTCTGGTCAGAACTCAGACCAGAAGACTGATAGAAGGCCTGCCTGTAAATACCAGGTTGAGGAGGTTTCTGCTTGGAAAAAGGACAGCATTGGTCATTGGACTGCAGGTGATTTGTGCTATGTATTGGCTGAAAGTCTGTCAGAATTTTGCTTGTGCCCAGAGACTTTGCCTAAGACTGAGATTAAACATGGTGGACTGATTAATCTTTCAAGAGATATTTCAAAGCAGCAAACTATTGGGGCAATGGCATGGTTGTTATTGGTAGCTTTTAGCTAGAGATTTCAGCTATGTGATTCCCATTTTTTTCTAAGCGAGTGTGTCCTGCAGATTTTCTGGGTGGGCTCATTGCCTGTATTTGTGCTTTGCTCCTTCTCCTTGTGATTTTGTATAGCACTGTCCTCTGATGTTTGTTGTAAAGCTTGGTGCAATTATGCCTTTAGCATAATTCTTACCCAGAAGAGATTATATGGTTAAGGCCATTATAGTTTTGTATTTACAGGACTACAGTTAGGAACACTACTAATGGGTAGCGATATCTAGCAGTTGACAAACTTTATATCTAATGAGTTTGTATTTTACACAGTAAGAGCAAACATCATGTCTCTCTAGCAATGCAGATATTAAATTGGGAGTTTGTATTTAATTTAGTTCACTTAAGTGCTGTCTGATTACCTCCCCTTGATGTACCTGCAGTCTCCAGAATGCTAGTTCACCAGGTTATCTGTTGCCCCCTCTGTAGATCAACAGAAAAAGAGAGAAGCCACTCCCATAGATCTGGGTCCAAAAAAGTGTCTCAGTTTACCCGGTCCAGATCTACCAACTTTCAGTGCATCCAGATATGCCTAGCTTGGGTCTGGCTGCTTTTCTTAGCTACTTCCTGCTGCAGCCTGTGGGAGTGAATCCCACATACAAGACAGGCCTGGGATGGGTCTGGAGGAGATTGGCTGGCAGGCATGGAGCAGGAAGTCAGACATGCATGGCCTAAGATGAGTCCAGAACAGATTGGGAATTCAGGCATTGGGCCAAAGTCTCACTCATGAGAGGAGATAATGAGGTTAGACCCAGGGCAGGAAGTCTCACACACATGCTTCCAAGATGAGTCTGTAGAAGCACAGGTAGATCTATTTTGTCAGAATAATTGAAATATAAAGTTAAAAGTGGAAGGAAACTAAGAATGGCTGAGTATAAATCAACAAAATTGAGACAAAAATACACAAAAAAAAATCAACAATGGACCTGGGGAGATAGCTCAGTAGAATAAGTGCTTGCATGGCAAGTGCAAGGGCCTGAGTTCAAACCCTGGTTCTGTAAAAAAATGTCAGTGAATGGAGAAGCTATTTCTTTCAAATATTAAAAAAAAGGCTTAACTAATCTTATTAAAATTAGGACAGAAAATACCCATAAAAATAGGTGAAATCACCTCAAATTCTGCTAAAATCCAGATTAGCAGTAAATACTACAAGAACCTGTGCTCTAATAACATTAAAAATTCAGTGGGATATATGTGGACATACATATGAACTATCGAAACTGAGCAAAGAAGACAAAAAGCCTGCACAAACTAATATAAGTCAGTAAAAGTGAAGTAGTATCAAAGAAAGCAAATCCCTATGAAGAAAAGCTCAGGTGCCTGGTGATTCACTGTTGAAATGAAAAACTTTAGAGAGAATCTAATGTTAGTACTCCTTAAAAATATTTATGAAATTAAAAGGGAGGAACTGCCCCACTCATTCCCTTATTGTAAGCAGTGTCATGCTATGTAGTTCAGACAGACCTAGAACTTAATTTCTAGCCTTGACTGGCTACAATCTCATGACAATTCTCTTGTTTCAGCCTCCTGATTCATGGAATTATAGGTGTGTACCACCATATCTGGCACAGACTGATTCATAGAGATAAGAATAATCCTGTCATGGCAGCCCTGTCACTGGGGTGCGCTGAGACAGCAATTGAGACTGACAGTGGTGGCAAATGCCTGTAATCTCAGCACTTGGGAGACTGAAAACAGGAGGATCACTATGAGTCTGATCTACATAATGAGACCCTATAGACCCTGTACTAGCTACAAGAAAAAAATAAAAGAATTATCTTTATTCTGAAAATTGTCAAAACCTTAACTAAAAAAGAGAATTACTGGTCACTGTTTGTAGTAAACACTGAAGCAAAATTATTCAGTGAGGTACTGAAAACAGAGCACAAAAAAATCATCCAAAACATCATGTGTCATGACCAAATAAGATTAATTCCAGGAATTCTGAGCTTGTTCAATAAATGTAATTTACCATAAAAACAGAAACCAGGACAAAAACCACATGATCACCTCAATGATACAGGAGAAAAAAAGTGATCCAGGTTGGATGACCTCCAAAATGATATAGGGGGAAAATGATCCCCATCCTGAAAAGTACCTGGGATGAGTTTGTGTTCTCTAAAACTGAAGAATGAATTTTAGGAACAGAGATTATGAGTTGAATAGATTAAGGGAAAGAAAGTCCCTGTCTGAGAGAGGAATAAGGGGGTGGGTGTTCCCGGGCGGGTGGTCCCCTGGGAAGCTGTATTTTCCAGGGACTTTTATAGAGGAAAACCATGTGGTGAGGCAGGTCTAAGGTTGTGGAGAAGACATGGGAACTCACTTAGGTGGGTATGAGGTGGGACAAAACTGTGGTCAACCAATGAGATTGCAACCACCATTGTTAAGGTAAAATTGATTAAAGTCAGTACCTAGTGGGGAAGTGAGTCAACATAGTTAGCAGGCTTGCATAAGCAACAGGGTCTCTTCCTGTTTGTGGTGGGGTTATTGACACATTTAGGCTCTTCTAAGGTGATTGATACCTATTTAGAATATCAATCCCTGATGCACATTCCTAGGGAAGTATGTGGCTATATTTGTACCTTCTTTTGTCTTCAGGTCTGGCCCAGATCTGAAAATGTCTCTCTTGCAAAGCTATGAAGTCACCTAGTCTTCCATCTTATGTCATTGATGGCCTGGCCATGTCTAACTGCCTATAATATTTCTATCTGATTTAGCTACCTACAACATCAATGCATGCAGAAAAAACATTGGCAAACTTCAAAATCCTTTCACGAAAAAAGTTCTGAAGAAAATAGAAACTAAAAATATTTTATCTCAACCTGATAAGAGCCATCTGTGACAAACCACCTAACATTATATTAAGTGGAAAGGAGTTGATTATTTTTTTTTCAGGAAAAGGACAAAGTTTGGAGTAAGGCAGATAGCTCAGTAGAGTAAGGGTCTACCTGGCAAGTGCAAGATCCTGGGTTCGTCCCTGGTACAACAATAACAACAACCACAACAACAAAAAGAAAAAGTTGTACTCTACTGGAAGACTTATGTAAGATAGAAATTGAAGCACTAATTGGAGCAATAAGACAAGACAAATAGATAAAAGGGATTTGGATAGAAAAGAAAAAAGCTAAATTTTCATTATTTTCTGATGATATAGTCCTCTCTATAGAAGATCCACAAAATTCAACAAAAAGTACACATGCCCTGCCCTTGAGCACACTGAGCCTGTGACTCATTCTGGGCATGGTGGCACATGCCTGTAATTCCAGAGCTGGGAGGCTGAAAACAGGAGGATTGCTATCAGTTTGAGCTGAATCATGAGATTGTACTAAATACATAAAACTAAAAAACGAAAATTCCAAGAGAGTTCTAGAACTGATAGCCAAATTTGGCAGTGTAGTAGGACACAAATCAACTCAACATTAGTTCTTGTGCACTAATCATAAGCTCACTAAGAGGAAAATTAGTGTAACAGTAACCTCCTCAATAGCATGAAGTAAAACAAAATACTCAGGAATTCATCTAACTGGAGAAGTGAAAGAACTCCACAATAAAATCTATAGTGCTCTGAAAAAGAAGATTAAAGAAGACCTTAGAAAATGGAAAAATCTGTTTCTGGACAAACGAAAACAACTTAAGCAAAATGGCCATACATCCAAACTGTTACATATATATGATATAATACCAATAAAAATACAATAACATTCCTTAGCAGATTAAAAAAAAAATTAAAATTCAAATGGAAACAGAAAAGTCCTTGAAAAGGAATAGAAATTCTGATCAACAAAGATCAGGCTGGAGGCATCACATCCCAGACTACAAGTTATGCTACAAGGCTACAGTGATAAAAATCGAAAAATGGGACTGGAAAAAAAAAGAAAAATAAAATAAATCAAAAACTAGACTTTTGGATCAGTGAAAAAAGAATATGATACAGAACAAATTTTAGGCAGATCTCTTAGATAAAGGCAGAGTGGTTGAGGAGCAGAGAAAGAGCCTCTCTGGGATTTGGTGTTCTGTCACTGCAATATAACAACACAAGGAAGAAAATAAAGAGTGAAGTGGGTCCAGTGAAAGATTTGAAGTGGGAGATGAAGCCCACAGGTAAAGTAAAGGGAGAAATTTGAGCAAAGATGAAGGAGGTGAACTGTAACACTATGTCCCTGAGCCCAGAATCACTGTATTTGAATGGCAGCTCAAGCATGAAGATGCACAATAATTGCAATGACTATTGAGTTATTCAAGTTCTGATATCTTGGAGGATAGGAAAATTATCCAAGAGTTGTCTAACAAAGGGGACAATTAACCTTGGAACTCAGAGCAACTGCTGGCTCCATTTAGCATGTTAGAAGAGCAGAGTTAGTGAGAAGAGATTAGGCAGTTCAGTTCAAGCCAGCAGTGAGTTGAGTTCAAGCGGGCAGGAGGCTCATGGACTGCTGCAGGTTGAATGAGTCTGATTTCATCCTTGCATCAAGAAACAAGCCTATATTTCAGTGGATTAACATTCATGCTTGACTGGATTATCCATATCCCTGCCCTATAGTTATAATTGGCTGGCTGGGATTAATCAACTCAAATCTGGAGTCAGGAAACATTGTCAAATAGCGATAGCTGAGGCAAATTATTTATTTATTTATTTATTTATTTATTTATTTATTTATTTATTTAGATTGCAGAACCGGGGATTGAATGCAGGCCCTTGCACTTGCCAGGCAAGCACTTATTCTACTGAGCTATCTCCCTAGCTCAGAGACAAAATTTTAAGTAGAATTTTTTTCTTGTTTTATTTTCTCTTTTTCTCGTATTCTTTTTCAATCATTGTTTTGCTTACATATGAGGGTAAATATGGTTTTTAAATTTTTGTCATTTTCATTTTATTCTGTTTTTATTCTTATTTTTTCCTTCTTTCCTGTCTTTTTCACCTTTCCTAGGTAGCACTTGGCAAATTTCTCTCTCCTATGGGACATGTGAACAGTTGAGCAGCTGCTACAGAGTAATGCTGTGCACTGTTCTGCTCCACTGGTGAATTTCTTCATGGAGCCTGTGGGTTATTATGAGCCACTTCTTCAAAGTTTGTGTCATCTTCCTTCGTCTTACAGCCTTCTTCCTAATCTCTTATTCTATTTTTATTTATCTATTTTCTCCCTACTCCTTTTAAATTTACTCCTCTGAGGGTAAAATTTCCATATTGAGGAGTTATTTGCTACATACAGTTTTTTGGTTCATTGTAGATATTGTTATATGATTACTAAGCTATGTCAGTTAAAGG
>PVKN010042960.1:0-10310 GCA_004027915.1 Capromys pilorides | reverse complement strand
CAGCACTACTTGGATGGTGCCATGTTCTATTGCAAACTGGAGGAGTAGCCAGGCTTCCTCCCCTCTTGGCCATAGGGGTCAAGTGCCTGGATTGCTGAGCACTCTGAATCCAATTCTGCAGACAAAATTCTCTGTGCTGCTGCCATTCTAATCATGGTGCTCCAAGGTTTTCTTAAAGCAAATTTTCACTTTTGCAATTTTGAGTCTGCAAAGGATGGAGTCCTGTGACTTCTGGTGATACCCTTAGTCATCTTTTCTATTCTCCATTTTATTCTCAGTAGTAAAGATCTCTGCTCTATCTTCACAGCCACATCTTTACTGGGGCTTCCTTCTGACCAAACTCACAACATTTTAAATCACTCTGTCGGGCTCGTTTCTCTTTTTACTCCTCCGTATAAATCTGGTTAAAAGCCCTCAACAGTACCCGTGTCACTGCCTTGACATTCAACTGTCTTAATATTTATTCTACAAGATTAGTTAGTCCACCACCTTTTATTTTAGTTTTAGGCACAAGCAAAATACAAACTTTCTGCCAAGTCATAACACACAACATCTGGATTCCAATAACCAGTGCAGTCCTCTTCCCAGCAGAAACCTCCTGAACCTGTTCTTTAGTGGTTTTCTTTCTTCTAAGCTCTGACCAGAATCTTCCATACAGAGTAGCCTAAAGCACTGTAGTTGTGCTTTTTCAGCTGTTATCTGTGAATCATACCAAATTCTCCCCACAAGCCATTCCCAAAAAATCCTGAACCACATAGTCAGGTATCATTACTGCAATGACCCATTTCTCTTGAACCAAATTCTGTCTTAGCTACATTTCTTGTTTCTGAGACAAAATTCCCAATAACCAAAGTTAAAAGAGGAAAGGCTTACTTAGCTCCCAAAGTTTTGAGGTTCCACTCCATAGTTGGCTGGCTCTAAGACAGGGTAGTATGGCAGAGGGGAAACCCTTCAGAGCAGCGGAAGATACCAAAAACAACAAGAGAGACAGGAGAGAAGACAAGCCTCTTTCTGTCCCTTGTATTATATGGAGGCTATCTGGATTAGGGCAATGCCAATCCCATCAGTTGATTAATCCAGCAATAAGCCACCCTTAATCCCAGCATTGCACAATGAGTCAATCACACATTCTAGATACAACCACCTCTCCAAAAATACCTCTATTAGTGTGTGTGGTGAAACCTAGACACAAAGCATAACACTGCTACCTTCAATTCCTTATCCAGAGTGTAAAGACAGTAGACAAACCCCCAAATGTAGCAAATGCATTTTTACAAACTGTTGTTCACAATTTAGTTTATACAGAAATATTTCCACTACTCTCACAGAGCTGTCTTGGGATGAGTGATCATTTGGTAACCTGGAATGTCTTTTGCAACTCTTCAATTGACTTGCATTGTTGGTTGATTTTTATAATGCTTGAGCTACATTGGGATCCATAGCTCCTCGAGGATCTGGATTTCTTTTTCAATCAAGGGTCATATCAGTTTTTCAGAAGGAATATACAGAAAAGATTGAGGCACCATGAACTATAATAATCATGATCAGAAGTAAAAGAACGTTCTCTTTCATCAGGGTTTGAAAAATGCTATTGAGACCTCAATAAAATGGCAAACCAACAGCACTGTCTTCAATCTTAACTTCTTAAGAACTCAAGATATCAGTGAAAAGCAGGTGGCCAACCAACGTGTTAGATTTCTATAACTCACCTTCTGCCCCCTTCAGTATGGCCTTCTTCCTGAGTGGAAAGCACAAGAAATATTTCATCTGGATCTGAAATGAGAAGCACAAGGAATATCTCATCTGATGGCCAGTTAGTCATATCACTGGAAGAATACTTAAGCTAATTCAAAATGTGCCTATTGTGTCTATTTATCAGTGCAAAAGAAATAAGAAAATCTGCTGAATTACCTGTAACTATTCTACTGATAACTCATGTCTACAAGTGCATTCAATTAATTTGAATTCGCTTTTCTTATGTTTCTACTTCTTAATGCTAAAAGTACTTAGCATTAAGTATTTATAAAGCTCATTAGATTTATTCAGGCTAATGTTGGGCTTTAAACATGATGGGGCAGAAATTACCTCATCTGTGATTAAACACAATTCTATGAGGGATGCATTATATAGCAATGGAGAGAACCTAACAAGCTATTTCTACTCCTGGTAAAGACTGGGACCAGAAGAATCTCTAGAATTTCCTGCTGGGAATGAGGATCAGCTGAGGCACTGAGAGTCACTAGCCCATTTCAAGATAGGTAGATATGCTTTACACCCTCTGTCCTCCTGCTTGCAGTTCTTACTTGGCTTCTTGAAGGAAATAAATAAGTGAAAGTTGTTTAAGTAGTGCTTATTGCAATTTCTGTTGATACTGCCATCTCCCCTACACCCTGAAATTAGTTAGGTCTTTGTTTTAATATTGAGTTGCTTAGAACAAAGCATACAGGGATAAGTTAATCTCTTTGTTAGATATAGACATGAATAATGTTCTAAGTTAATATATACCAACTGTCTCAAACATCTTATGGCACAAAAATGTCAGTTATTATACCAAAAACTGGGGAAGGACTCAGGTATGGGAAATAAAAAGGTTGTCTGAGAGGTCTAATTTTGCTGACCCAAAAACAAACAGCTTCCTTTGCACCCAGACCTGTTTTCATTTGGCAGGTCCTACATTGTGCTTGTTTTGTAGTGTCTTAAGGGAAAGTCTACCAAGTTCGGAAACAGAGACAGCCTCTCATATTTGAGGAGGTGCAAATAGTTTCTCAGCCTGGAGGTATGCAAATTATTTCCTCAGTGATTCTGACTGACAGTGTTGAGAAACTTCTAATGTGTAGAAAACCACCAGAGCTTCTAAGACCGTCTCAAGAGAAATTAACACAACCATGGTTCCTGAACTCGGAGTGATTCTTGAAGTTTTCAGACAAAATGTCCATAGAAGATATACTTAGCCCTATAACTCATGAAATATGTGAAAAGGCCAATCACATGAGAGAAAGTCAGCTACAGAAAGCCACAAAAACTACAGATAACAGAGCATTTTAAAATCATCTTTATGACCATGTTTGAGGTTTAAGGTGGACAGAATAATGTCACCTCAGTGATACTCGTGTCCTGATCCCTGAAATCTGTGAAGACGTTATCTTATGCACAAAGTGGATTTAAATTTGAAGATGCAATTAAGGCTGTTAATTAACTGATTTTGTGGTAGGGAGATTTTCCTGGATTATGGAGGTGGCTTAGTGTAATCACAAGTGTCCTTAAGCTGCAAGACAGAAAACAGGAGACTGAAATAAGATAATTTGACAACTTGTTATTGTTTGAATATGGTCTGTTCCCAAGAAAACTTAGATTGAGGCTTAAGTTTTCAATATGGCAGTGTGAAGAAGTGGGTTCAAGGGGGAGGATTTAGGGTTATTCAGCAGAGCCTCATTAATAGATTAATATTCTCAGAGAATGGATGAGTTATCTTGGGAGCTGGCTGCCTTTTCTCTCTTTCACAGTCACCTGCTTATCCTCCCACATTTTCACTATATTGGCAAGCAGCGCAAGGACCTGGGCAGATGGAGATGCCCAATTTTGAGCTTTCTAACTTTCAGAACAATGAAATAAAATAATTTTTTTTTCTTTATAAATTATTAGTCCTGAAGATTCTGATATAGCAACAGAAAACTGAGTCAAGATTCAACCAGCTAATTCTGGCTGTGATGAAGGAAGGAAGCCACAAACCAAGGACTGTGGGCAGCCTCCAAAAGATAAGGAAAGAGAAGAGATCCTTCCTTTAAGATTGAAGAAAGTGAGGCAGCCTTGCCAATACCTTGTTTTTAGCCATACTGGATTGATGATTATGGAATTGTGAAATATATCTGTTTTGTTTTAAGCAACTAAGTTTGTGATTATTTGTTACAGCAGCAATAGAAAACAAATACAAAGTTTCTCTGGAAAATAAGAAATATGAAACTACCAGCTATTTTTCCACAGGACAGACAGGAAGCTAAAGTTACATAATTGTTGACCCTTGGTATTGCCAGAGGGTAATAATTCTTTCCAATTCCTTTCTTACTTTGTATCTTGCTGACTTTATGCAGTTAAGGACTCAGCCCCTGTCATGATGGAATGTTTTCTACGTGTAGACGGACGTGAATGTTACTAAAGTGAATTAGACCTGTTCCTACATGCTCAGTTGTTATGGTCGCATGCAGAGAGATAGGGTGAAACACAAATGATTCAGCACAATATTGTGAGTGTTACAAGAGCACTGCATATAAGACACTCTTCAGAAACACAAAGCAGTGTGTAGCAGCCCAGTCTTAGGGAAGCAGTTGAGAATGAGATGTCTCCATGACTCTAATAACAAGACCTTAAATTCAAATAACAACTGTAAATTATACACTACCATAGTTTCTGTGTTGCATACACATAAAGCAGAATGTTGCCTGCTTTAATTCATTTTCTCATAATTCCATAAGGTAGGATCTGTTAGCAATTTCATTGTACAGATGAGGAAATCAAAGAATTGAACAGTTAGGTAACTTTATCCTAGGTAACATGTTTCGTTAGAGGACAGGCACAATCTGAGCCAAGGTATGGCTCCGGTGTCTACACTTTTAACATCTATCCTATATTTCTGTAATAACACAAATACCTTCAGTTGCATGACAGAAGGAGAATCAATATAGTATCTATACTTATAAGTGTATCAGTCAGTACTTAGTGGACAAACAGATTCATTGAAAAATATATAAATATATAAGAGTTTACAAGGTTGGCTTACAAAAGCTGTCTGCAGAGTCTGGTGTAGAACAGTACAGTAGGGATATCTACATGCTGGAGTTCCCAAGGATCCAGTTGAAGTCTTGGAGCTCACTGTAGTGTCCTAAATGAATCTGTATCAGGAGGCCATAGGGTCTGTAATCAAAGGCTGAAGAGTCTGCACTGGAAGACAGGAGATGATGTGCAAGGTGAAGGGAAAGAGGAGAGCTCCTCTAAAGAAACAGATGTAAGCCTTCCTTCTTTGGTTCCCTTTCATTCCATTCAGGTGACAAGCCTATTGGTTGTCGGCACTCACACCTAGGGTGAGTCTTCTGTCTTCAGTAAATCCTTTCAGCCACACCCAGAACTATGGTGATTAACTTTAATTGGTCTTTTCTTACTCAAATTGACCCAAGTATTTAACTATCACACAGGAAGACTTACCTCTTTTCTGGAGCTTCACTTTAGCCTTGAGTTGCAGTAATACTTACTCAGATGACATAAGGGGAATTAAGAATGCCCAAAAGGATTAACCTGAAACAAACAAAAAAGGATTAAACTGAGCAACTGGATACAAAGAGTAGCCTTTCATTAGACAGTGAAGAGTTTGGGGATAAGGAGTTTGTTACTGTGACAAGTTTAAGTTATTGTTAGGGGCCAATGAGATAGTTAAGTTGCCTAAACAGGCCACCTGTTTAGGTAGGTGCAAGGCACAGGATTCTATCCTTGTACCACATGCAGCACCAGTCCAGCTCCCCAGGGTGCTCTGGGTCGGCCACCAAGACAGGGCATGGTGGCGCATGCCTAGAACCTTAGCGCTGGGTAGGCTGAAAACAAGAAGATAGCTACTAGTCTGAGCTGTGCAGTGAGATCCTGCACCATGTACCAAATACATAAAATAAATGAATGAGTAAAATTGCTGTTTGACTTTTAAGCGTAGTTACATACATAAGATGAGTTCAGGTGATATGTGGCCAGGGAGATAGCTCTGTGGCACAAGTGCCTGCCTGGCAAGTGCAAGATTGTGAGTTTGAACCCCAGTCCCACCAAAAAAAAAAAAAAAAAAAAAAGGGTGAGTTCAGGTGAGAGGTCAGAATGAAGATGTAAAACTGGGAAGCTACTAACATATAGACAGTTTTTAAAACTAAATAATTGGATGGTATCATCAAATTAATGACTGAACTTAAAGATGATGTCTGAAGATTGAGCCATAAGGTATTTAATCCCTCTGCTGGGCAAGAGCAGCCAGTGCAGTAGGTGTTAAAAGTAGAGTGAAGTATTCTGGAAAACAATGAAGCAAGTAACTCAAGAAGGAATATTGCAGAATAAATTATTGTCTCAATTTCTCACTTCTTTCTGTATCTGTGCTATTTGTCTTATTACTGTGATTACTCCTAAATATAATTACTAACCTTTTAATTTTGCACTCGAAGGCATATATATGTATATATAATTATATATATATAAATATATGTTATATAAATATTATATATATAATTTTTTTTTCACTAGAATGTAATTGAATGAATAAAATTCTGGCCCCATCTCACCTGAACTCATCTTATGTATATAACTATGCTTAAAAGTCCAACAGCAATTTTACTCACTCATTTACTATTGAATATAGATTTACACCCGGCTAGTACCAGTTCTCAGGTTTGACCTTAAGGGGCATCTTGTAATTCCAATGGCCCTCAAACCCATCTGCTAATACAGCTAGGCCCAAATGACTCTAGTCTAGATCAGAAGATCTCACCTGACCTATAGATGAAGCAAAACTGAAGACTTTCTAATAGTATGTTTGTCACACAGAGTATTGTGGCAGTAGTTATCAAGAAAGATAACAAGAGAGTAGTAAACTATCAGATGAATGGGATCAAGAGAAGAACGAGACTGAATATTGATTATTAATTGTAACTATGTGGAGATTACTGGTGACCTGAAGAATAGATTGAGCGGAACATAGAAAAAGAGAAATTGAGAAAAATAGACGAAGTAAGTTTTTTCAATAAATGTTGAAGCAAAAGGAAGAAAAATGAAATAAATTAGGGAAGAAGGAGTGATGTGAAAATGGCTATTATTTTATGGATATACTTTTATTTTCTGATATTTTCTAGTTTATCATACTTTTGAAAAAAAATTTTAATGTTAGTACAAGGTCTACAGGGTCTTACCACACAGATTGGACTTGTAATGATCCTCTTGTTTTCAGACTCCCAAGCACTATCATACTTTCATTAATGAACTGCTATTTTTTTATTTTTAGGGAATGGTCTACAGGGTGTTCAGGGTCTCACTACTAGATCAGACTCATAGTGAGTCATTACTCATAGTAATCCCAAGAGCTGGGATTACAGACATGCACTACCATGCCCAGTCTCAATTGCTGTGCTCTGGGATTGGGGCCAGCACTGCAGGCCCGGGGATCAAACCCCTGGCCTCTGAGCTGCTTGCAGGCACTTTAATCTGCTGAGCTACTTGGCTGGTTCAATGAACAGCTATTGTATGTGTCATTTACTAAAGAATAAGGTTGTAAATGTTTTTCAAACCTCCATTAAACCAGCTGAAAGATTATTATGACTCTCCTCCATTTCAAGCATTTAGAATACTATATTTGCCAGTATCCTCTTTTCTATAATAGATCCATTCAGTAGAATTTTCACTGACTTAAAGTATACATTTTGACTTTTTTTAGTATATTCAGAATTGTGTAAACATTGCCACAATCAGTATGAGAACATTCAGCGCCCCCAAAAGTAAACTTACACCCATGAGGAATCAAGAGAGGAATTTTAAAGATGGAAAAAGGAAAAGCATATTCTTATGCTGATGAGAAGAACCCCATGGAAAGCAGGAACTTTGCAATGCATAGGGAAGAGGGTAGACACACTGGGATGATATGACCTTGGGTGGGCAGAGAGGTGAGATCTAGGAGAAAATCCCTGCCATTTCATTTTTTGTGTCTAGGAAGAAAGCAGAGGACATAGATACAGGTGCCAATGAGTGGCTCTACTTATGGCACTGGGAGTCTGAGAAAAACTCATTATTCCTTTTTTCTAGAAACTAGAAAAAGAGAAGCTGTCCTTTATTGTCTCTCCTCACATCTCAATGACCCCAGTTGAGTCTCATTCCCATGTATTAAAATAATTTCTACTGTCCAGGTAACTCCTCACCCCGATGGACTTGAATTATTCCTTTGAATCAACCAACTGTGAGAGAGTTGAACTCAAACTAATCGTGACTCATTCCTGGAATCAGTTCCCTAAGTAGAGCAGGCATGGAGTCCCACATCCATAATCTCAGCATTTTGAGAGGCTGAGGCTAGAGGCTCCTGGGTTTGGGGCCAGGCTTGGCAATTTAGCAAATTAATGATAGTTCATCTCAAAATTTTAAAAAAGAGAGGAGCCTGGGGATGTAGCTCATACAAAGATCATGTATTTAATCCTCTATATTGAATAAGAAAGGGAAGGAGAAGGAAAGGAAGGGAAAGGAGGATGTGGAAGAAGGGGAGAAAAAGGAGGAAAAGCAAGATGGGGGAAAGAAAGGACAGGGAAAGGAGGGGAGAGGAAAGAGAAAAAAGAAAGAAAGAAAGAAAGAAAGAAAGAATGAAAGAAAGAAAGAAAGAAAGAAAGAAAAAGAGATTTCCAAATAATATGACTCATCTTTAATAGAGAACAGTTAAATGCATTCTGGGGTTTCACCAGCTTTTCTGGTGAAACTACTCACACATAATGGCAGAGGCTGACCTCAAACCCCCAAGGAGAAAGGTTGCTAGTTTCCCATATTGCAGCTGTAACAAATTACTATACCCACACACTCAGTGGTTTAAAGTCACAATACACTCTGTTTACCTACAATGCTGAGAGCAGAAGTTTGTAATCGGGTTCATCTGGCAAAGCCAACGTGTTAACAGTGTTGATATGCTCTAAGGGGGCTTGGAGAGACACATCTACTTCCTTTATTTTGTTCAGCTGCCAGTAGCTACCTGTGTGCTTTGGCTTGTGACCCCTTCCTCCATCCTCAGATCATACAGTTCCCACTTCTGCTCCCATCACATTACTCTCTGTTTGACCCCTCCTGCCTTACTCCCAGAAAGATCATTGGAATTGCACTAAACTCCCCCAGATAATCCAAGATAAACTCCCCATTTCAAAATTCTTAATTTCATTACATCTGTGAAGTCCTCTTGTGGTATAAGGTAACATCTGATCATCAGAGACTTGGAACATGATTGGAAAATTACTGACAAGGATATCTGCAGAAGAGATATGTCGATAGGCTTCGCTAAATGAGTAAAATATATTAAATTATTTATGTTCCATGTGAACTCTCACTGAACATTGATTTGTGCAGAGGAGCATTTTAATTACCTGTAATAGCTGATAGGCTCATGAAAAGAGATAACAGTGACAGAAATTATGAGTGACTTCAACAATGTGGATTTGTATTCGCCAATGCTGACCTGGGTACAATTACTGCTAAGCACACAATCATGCAATCTCTTGGCAATGACACCAAAATCAAGTCCTCAGTATGATGCTATTCTACACTGTGACCAGCTATCAACCTGAAGGCAGATAGAGTACATTAAATCCACTTCCACCACAGAACAAACAATGCTTTATTCTTACTAGACACTTATTCTGAGTATATATTTGCCCTTCCTGAATGCATTGCTTCTACCAAAATTATCTTCTATGAACTCTAGAAATACCATCTATCATCATGGTATAAACATTGTGTCAAATCAAGGAACTTATTTCACAGTAAATTAAGTGCTATAATGGACTTATTGTCATGAAATCTACTATTCTTACATGTTCTCTGTCATCCTAAATAGGTAGCTTGCTAGAATAGTGTAATGTTTTAGAAACAACATCATCTAGATGCCCATACTTTGCAAGGCTATGACAATATTCTCCAGGGGGTTGTATATGCTCTAATTTAATATTCAGGGTATGATTTTTTTCCTCCATAGACAGAACTCACAGGTCTGGGAATCAAGGAATGGAAATAGGAGAAGCATTGATCACTATTAACCCTAATGATCACTAGTAAACTTTTGTCTCCTATCCCTATATATGATCCCACTGAGCTGGAAGATAAGAATGCCTCATGGCCAAGATTGGCTTTCAAGAGTGGCTGCTCATAAGGGCTGGCCAGATAGCTCAGTAGACTGAAGTGCCTGCTTAGGCAGAGCGCAGTGGCTGGGGTTCAGTCCCTGGCATGTGGTGCCGGGCCCACCCCCTGGGCATGCTGAGATGGCGATTGAGACTGGGCCTGGTAGCACGAGCCTATAATCCCAGCACTTGGGAGACTGAAAACAGGAGAATCACTACAAGTCTAATCTATGTAGTGAAACACTATAGACCCTGTAGACGCTGTCTTAAATACATTTTTAAAAAAGCATTGGCTTCTCATGCTTCTGAATTAATAGACAAGGAAGCAGTTACTGTCTTGACAGGGTGATTGTCTTGATTTCTAAGTGACAATTAGGATACTACTATAAAATGGAGGTAAGAAAGACTATGAATTACAGGCAATCATTTAGGGAGTCT
>PVKN010042959.1:0-10319 GCA_004027915.1 Capromys pilorides | reverse complement strand
TTGCCTATGTATGCATAAATGGTACCAGAAATCATAAAACATGACGAATGCTTTTTATTGGATTTTAATTTCAGCTGTGTGTAACTTTGAACTATAAAACAGTTTAGAGAAATTAAACAGAAAATTAACCATAGTAAAGAGAAAGATGTTTGCAGCAGGGGCATGTCCTACCTGCTGGCAACTCAGATTTCAGTGTTTGCTGCTGATTAGTAAGTTCTGTTTTCAAAGGATAAAAGAGAATAGGTGTACAGGACAAACTCCAGACAAAAGTGTATCAAATCTGTGAAGTCTCAGCTTCCAAGCTCCCTGGTCTCTGTCTCTGATGGCAATTCCTAGGTATGTGAGGTCTCCATGGATACAGGAGCTAAAAATCAGGACTGTGTGGAGTTCCTTAATAAAAAATTATTCTTGACTAGTTTCTATAAGTATAATGAATTTGTTGTTTATACGACTATGTGCAGAGAGGGCTTTCCTGCCCTGGGGTTAACTGGCCCAGAAGTTGGTTCCCCAGGACAAATGGTGTCATCGTTTTTGTAATCAGGAGGGTATAGGAACTATGAGCTGCAAGGATGCTACCAATTAGGCTCCAAGGAAGGAACTGTGATTGAACACTAAGGGCAAGATAGATGGAGACAGGAAGTTTGCAGTCATGCTTCTTGTGAGGACAGAGAAATTATAAATGTACATAATGATTAAGAACACATAAAAAGATTTATGGATAGACTATTCAAAATGTTATCTTCTGAATGCTGAAATCAAAGTATGAGAAAGAAGAAATGAACATATGAAAATTTAGAAAAAGTTAAAGGGGGGCTAGTGAGATGGTTGGGGCTGTGGAGATGACTCAGTAGTCTAAAGTGCCTGCTTAGGAAAGTTTAGGCAACTGCAGGGACTGTGATTCAATCCCCAGCACCACATGCTGCACCAGCTCCACCCCCAGGGCAGGCTGAGCTGGCCATAGAACAACAACAACAACAACAAAAAAGACAGAAAAGGAAAAGTTAAAGGGCTCAAACAATTCTTCTAGCTAGCAACTATTTTTAAAATAGGAAAAGACCTTAGGACAGGTACCAAATTCCGAGTTGAGAGGAATTGGAGCTCTTAGGGTACAAGTGCAGACAGAAGTATGAATTTACTCTTGTTCAGGCCCCCAAATAATTTAAGGTTGTTTCTGAGAAGTTCTTTATATTAGGCAAAAGGATTTCTAAAAATCTTAAGGGTTTATTTAATAGTTTCTTTCTTTTAAGCTTCTGGAAAATAGGATGACATTGTCCTCAATCCTATAGGAAGCCTAAAATGAAACATTCTCTCCAAAAAAACTTATGGGTGCATAGCTTGATTAATGGGGCAGAAGATCATCTTATATAGATATCAGCTACACACATAGTCATTCTATCTATCTATCTATCTATCTATCTATCTATCTATTTATCTATCTATCTATCTATCATCTATCTATCTATCTATCTATCTATCTATCTATCTATCCATCTATATCAGCTACATGCAATTTTTAGTAGCAATTTACTAGCTTGGTCACATAAAGATAAACTTTATACAAAATGAAAATAGGGCTTTGAACACTCACATTTTCATAATGTCTAGCTGCTAAAACAAGACATTTCAAACTGAAAAATTGTGAAGTTGCGAAGATCAAAACCAAGAGCAGGGGACAGTAGAGTTGTGTCTTAATCCAGAAAACAGCGTCACATGTCTAGGTAAACTGCACAGTTCTTGTGGACCGAGGATGCATACTCATATTTTCTCCTCTTAAGCAAGATTGCCTATTGGATGAGTGGATGTTGGTTTGGAGTAGGCAGACAGCGTTCTTTTCTGTTTACAGTTGCAGTCCACAGATCCTGAGGAACCTCAGCAAGGTTGCCGACCACAAACCTGTGTGTATGGTGCAGGTTCTGGAGAAAATTGGAAGAGAATATTTTTTTTTTCAGGAAGAAAACAACCATTAAATTTGGGATGATCTGTTGTATGACAGTAGAAGTAGAATATTTCTGTGGGTAAACTTATGTCAACTAGGAAGTGTTGCAGCATTGTTTTTCTTTGAGGGCCTGTGTATAAAATGGTGGTACATTAATTAAATACTTCGCTTATGAGCAGTTCATACAATTCCATGACCCAAACTTGGATATTTTCTTTTGAGACCTCTTGTGGAATTTAGTGTGGTCATCTGGATTTCCAGTGGTTCCACCCAGAATCTGCAAGTCCTGATCAAGCCCATCCGAGTTCTTTGTGGCCTCCAAAACCATCACGTTGAAATCTCAGTTCAATAAGAATTGGGCTTCTTTGTGGATTCCCTCGTATTTACCAGTCACCAAATCTTCTTAACCAAGCACCCTTCATCTATCCCTGCTGCACTGGCTTTATCAGGTTTTCTTCTCATAACTTACAGTAGTCTCTTACATTTTAGAACCTCTGCTCACTTTCCATAACTACATCCAATATTCTAGGACAAAGTGACATCACTTATCTGCTGGATTCATATGGCATTACCTAGTGCAGTCCCATGATTTATAATCCAAGGCAGACTTTTCTTTGGAAATGAAATAAAGGCCAATAATAGTAATTAATAATATTAATAGTAATAATAATAATAATAATAATAATAATAATAATAAAGTTGGCAACATAGCAGGTTAAAGCTGTTGCAAGCAAACCTGAAGATTGTAGACAAGCTCTTTACAAAACAATATTTCAATTTCATAAACATGCAGGTTATTTGACCTCATAGATATTGTTTCGGTGTTGATCCTCTAAGAATCTGAGGTGAAGATTCTTTGCTAAAGTTTCACTCTCAGGAAAATCTGAGGAAGTGAGGCAGTCAGTCATAAAGGGCCCCTCTCTCTCTGGGCTTGTAGATACGAGCTTTTGCAGCCAGTCAGAGATGCGTGCAGTGCAATCCTAGGCCTGCTATACTATAGCATCGTAAACTGAGTGGCTAACAGTGGCATCGAGTTCCTCTCCTACACTTTTTCAGACTGGAAGTCCAAAGCAAGGTTTCAGTGGGGCCAGGCTTCCTCTAAAACCCTTACAGAAAAATCTTTCCCTGCTGATGACTAGTGCTCCTTAGCTCACAGCTGCCTGCACAGTCCTGTAGCTGGCTTCCTCTTATGTTCCTGTTAACACCTGACTTTCTCTCCATCTTTCTGGTGTCTATATTTTCTTCTGAGTACACTGGTTGGATTGAATTAGCATTTGCACTAAACAATTCCTCTTCATAAGGATGAATCTGCAAAGACCACTTTTGAAACTAAAGCTGCATTAATAGGATCCTAGAGTGAGGATTTCACCATAGCTTTCTAGGACAGAATTCAACCTGTGATGATAGAGCACTGGTGAAATAAAGAGGATTTGGCCCGGCACCAGCAGCATTAATTGTAATCATCTTGCTATGTTCATGGTTTTCTCATGAGTTTGTATTTTAGCTAAATTAAACTATGGACATATTGAACAACTTTTCATTATATATGTTTGTGATACATATAACTACATTCACCTTGAAGAATTTGGTACAACTGGGAAATTGCTCTAAATTACTCCCCATTCTCTTCTTCTCCCCTCTCTTTCTACCCTAAGTCACCTTCCCACTTTGTAAAGTCTACCAGGCCTCACTTACCAATTCTCCTTTATTTTTATCTCTAAATAATTTATATGTTGGGTTTTTCATATATGAGAAACCATGTTATATTTACATTCTGCATCTGATTTATTTTAGTAAGCACTGCGTTTTCAAGATCTATCATTTTCCTTCAAATCACTCAAATTTATTTCCTTTCTTGCCTTTGCACTGTGTATATATGCCCCTTTTCTTTTTTAAAATTTATCTGTTTATAGTCATATAGGCCACTACCATTATTTAGCTATTATGACTTATGCTGCTATAAACATTTCCGAGTCTTGGTTTTATGGGTTTGCATACTCTTCTCGTCTGAACTGTGTCCCTTTGTCCTCTGCTTGCTGAAAATTTCAACCTCAAAATTCAATATCTTATTTTAGGCTTGCTAATCTTGCCATACTAAGCTGCCCCATTCCAGATGAAGTTATAATTCATTCAACAATTTTTAAAACATGTCATGCGATACAGTGATGTATATTAGATGTGGTACTAGGTTATTAGAAATGCAGACTACAGACTTAAACGAGGTTGGTGTCTTGTGGGAAATGTGAAATGCCATTTCAACCAAGTCCATTGTAAGTTAAAGTCATTACAACTTACTATACCTGCTGGGAGGACGGGACCAAGATTACACACTAGTAGAGATAAGAAGAGCGGCAACGGTCAGGAAGATGCTGACATCATAAAGATTAAAAATAAAAATGCGACAATAGTTTCAAATTACTCCTTTAACAAAGCATTTGGTTTTTGACTCTCTTAATTTCTCCTTTCATTGCTTTGCCACTTTGGTAGTTCACTCACTAAATCATTCCTTCATTACTGTTGACAGCTGTTTCTGGGGTGAGGCGCTGTGTTGAACTCTATTGGACATGTGTCTGAGCTGTTGTAAAACAGACATTAATATAGGAAGTAGAATAAAGCATACTGTTTTTAAAATTCCTGTAGAAACTTTTCATTTTGAACTGTTGATGAGCTTTATTTATCTATAATTGGTTATTTTCTAGGAGAATATTTTTTTAATCTTTAATTTATATATCTCAAAAGAATCTTTCAATATCCTAAAAGTAACTTTTCTGAGCAGATAACTTAGAATGCCTGCAGTAAGGGAGGCAAGAGACGATTGTCCATGATAGTAATTTTCTTGTCTTAATGGCATAAGACTGCTCTTTACTTTTTAAAAGCTGTGTTGACCATTATTCTGGCTCAGAGTGCTGAACTTTTCCCCCAACCCCAGAAGCTAATGAAACCCTACTGCCCTCTAGGCACCCAGAAGTATGAGGGAGATGCCTGCCTGAGAGGATGGCATCCAACATGTCAACCTGACACATCCACAGCAAGGTTTATGTGTTGTTTGTGGTATCATTAACCTTAATGATAAAAGGAAAGTTTTCACCTTTGTCAGGCAAAGTTTTCTTATATCCATTCATGTTCTAATATAAATGAATGTCATTTCTACTAACTCATCCTACTTCTTGTGTGGAAAATGACATAAAATTAAGTGTGGTTGATGTCTCTTAAGTCTAGCCACACTCTAATCTGCAGTGATGAAGAAGTAGAGACATTGGGGTGAGCAATTAACAGAAGAGATGTCCCCTTTTCCACTCTAGACCAGTAGAGAAATACTTATTAGGGAGGGCCAGAGAGCAGTAAATTGTTAACTTTGTGGGGTTTATGGTCACTACAAGGCTGGAATTATTCATCTCTTGCAGTATAGCACAAAGGCAGCCATAGACAGTCTTTCATTCTCACTTTTATTAGTATTATTATTTTTTTTTCTTTTACTGTGTTTGAATCCGAATCCTTCTCAGTGAGCTACATTGCAACTCTTATTTTCTATTTTGTTTTGCAGCAGGGCCTCACAGTGGTGCTAAGTTGCACAGGCTGGGCCTTAATTTACACTCCTTCTGCCTCAACCTACCAGATTGCTGAGGTGACAGGCATGCACCATTGTTGTTAAATACAACTCTTATGAAAAGGAGTGGGTGGGCTCCAAGAACATTCTATTTATAAAAAGAGTCAGAAAACCACACATTTATCTGTGGTCTGCAATTTGTCAAAGTATATTCTTCGTTTAATAATTGTAAACAGGGGCTGCAGAGATAACTCAGTAGAATGAGTGCTTGCCTGGCAAGCACAAGGGCCTGAGTTCAATCCCTGGTTCTGAAAAATAAATGTGAAAATGAAGATATATAATGTGTGGCAAATGCAGAACCTTTAAACCTACTGAGTCAAATCACTTATGTTACTCTCTGTAGGAATATAAAAAATACAAAAATAAAATAAATTAAAGCATGTGGGTCATGTGGACAGGATACAATTTATCTTTAATAAGGTTACTGATTCTTTCAACACTGTGTATAGCAAAATTAGGAAATTATGATGGCCCAAACCCAGACTCTTAGCGTAAGTATTGCCATGATAAACATTAGCTGACCCCAGGGTTGTAAACACAGGCCTATGTGTGAAGCAAGTAACCATATGGAGGAGATACACCCTGAGAAAGCCTGACCCTAAACAATAGCAGGAAAAAAGTAGCCAGATGTAGACCAAGAAAGAAATCTCTTTGAGAACTAAGGCATACATTTTAGTCTGACAGACAGGATGGGTGCTAATCTAACCATTTGACAAACAAGACATATTGTATATTTCCTTTATATACTCTCATGTCCTCTGGTCAGGGTTGCTGGCTTGGACTCTGAAACAGGTCTATACCGGACGGTCACTGAGCTCAGCTAATAATAAATTGGTTACTTGGATTCCTATATTGATTCCAAGCCCACAACAGAAATGCATGGATAACTGATTAAACAAATCGGTATGTAAATAAAATAGAATTTGTATTGGGAGTGGTTCACCAGCATGCAGGTTTCATGTACATGTGCGTGCATATAGACATGGTGATGTATGCGTCACCTAACTAGGTGTGGCTTTTCCTGAGAAGTGCATTGCTAGGTGACTTGACGTTCTCTGAACATTGTACAGTGTACTCACACAGACCTAGACAAGACAGTTTGGGTGTGCTGCTGGGTTAAGGACAGGAAAGGCTGATAGAGAGACAGATGGAAAATGTGAGAGAGAATCAAATATCTTTGTCAGGAGTTCAGGGGACTTGACTGGGATGAAGCCCCAAACGGACTTAGATTTATACAAGACTAAAGGTACAGGGTGCCACTGAGCACAGAGTGCAGAAAGGCATGGTGACAGTGGGGCTCAATTTTTAAATTTTAGTTGATTGTTTTCTCAGGAGCTGCCTTGTTCCCCCCATTAATTCCTCTGGCATTGGCAAAAAATCCTGTCTTCAGGGTGTTCTGGGTCCTCAGCATTAGCAGACTTCCTGCTGGAGTCTGCCTGAGCCAGTGCTGACCTGCAGGTGACATGAGGAACTTCACATCCCATGTCACCCGGGTGTATGATAATGTACCAGCATGCATGCATCAGCTTCTGGCTGAAATATCATTATGTAGGACATATCTGACATGCCATGTATTCAGAACATATGAATATTTGTACATAACAAAATAAGTATCTAGCATGCCTGTAATCCCAGCACTTGGGAGGCTGAGGCAGAAGGATCAGTGCAAGTTCGAGACCAGCCTGGGCCACAAAGGTGAGCTCTCAAGGTCAGCTTGAACTGCACAGAAAGACCTCATCTCAAAAAGACAAAAAAAAAAGTACCTAAATAAAATTAATATAAGTGTGTTATCCAAATGACTACAGATATAAACAAATAATTCGTATGTTCAGAACATATGTTTCAGTCAGGCATCTTTTGTGAATATTTTGCTCCCTTCATGACCTACCTTTTTATTTTCTTAACAGGGTCTTCGAAAGCAAAAGTTTTACATTTTGATAAAAACTAGGTGATTGCTTTTTCCACTGAGATGTGCAGATACTTTTCTACATTTTATTCTAGGAGGATTTAAATATTTGGCTTTTATATTCAAGTGAGAGTCACTTTGAATTGTTTATTTGTATTATTGATTTATTTTTGGATGGTAGGAGGTGGTAGATAGGTACACATTCAGCCTTCTCTTATCTATACAGTTGGTTGCAAAGCATTTATTGAAAAGTTTTTTGTTATTGTTGTTGAACATGTTAGAAGTGGTCAATTTCCAGGTCCTTTTATTTCACAAACTTGTGTCAAGTTTTACAGTAGTGACAAAATAAATCAGTAATTTCACTGGAATTTTATTAAATCTACAAATCAATTTTGAGAGAATTGACATTATAAAGATATTGTGCTTGTCATTTTATTAGCATGCTGTATCTCTCTGTTTCTATAAGTCATCTTTCATTTCTTTCAGTGAAGGTTTGTATTTTTTTGTTTCATTTAAAAGTCTTTCGGGAGCTGGGTAGATAGCTCAGTAGAATAAGCGCTTGCCTGGCAAGCATAAGGGCCTGAGTTCAATCACTGGTTACATGTGTCACACACACACACACACACACACACACACACACATCTTTCATGTATTTTGTTAAATTCCTACATGTACTCTCACCATATTGTTCTGGTTGCCCTCACATTCATGATCCTTCTGCCTCCATCTTCCCAACTGTTAGATTACAGGTCTGTGCTATTATGCCTGGCTTTAAACTTATCTTATCATTGTTTTTCACTCACATATAGGAAATGATCATTTCTCACAAATTGATTTTATTTTCTGACCTTCCTAAATTTATAACATTATGTTACTCATTCAATTGCTTTCGTTAGATTTTATATTTAAGAATTTACTTTCAGATAAAGTCCATTTTGATTTATTTTCTTATATTTATACTTTATACTTTGCTTACCTTTTGTACTAAGAACTTCAGCTCATTGTCAGAAATGATGAGGATGTGAGGCCACTTATTTACAAATTTGTATCTGTTCCACCCTATATTGCCTAACATTATCTGGCTGCTGTGATATACTGTTCCGGTATTTTATTCTTATTAGTGGGAATAATAAGAAGCATAATAATGCTGATCATTTGTAGAATGTCATACTGCAGGTTGTGCTAAGCGTTTTTCACGCAGTATTTAATTGAAATTTTAGCCTTATAATTTTGTTTTCACTTTTTGGACAAAAAACAGTAACAACCAAAACATGAAACTCCTGATCTTTCTTGAAGATTTAATGAAGATTGGTCAAATTCATCCTCCTGTAACTGGTGGTGTCTAATTGGGTCTCGAACTCAATCTGATTCTGGAGCCAGGGCTTCTTCAAAGAAGCGTCCAGAGAAGCTGCATTTTCCCTAGTAGAGAAGCTAGGTCTGTTCTCTTTCTCTTATCCTTTCATCAGTTCTGGTCCTGCAGCTGCTGTGGCGCTACTCTCTTTTCATCTTCTCATGCAATTTCCTGACAGAACACTTGAAGTTTCTTGAAGGACAGCTTTTCACCCAGAAAACGGAAAACTTTGCTGACCACATACTTCATTCTTCTGACACTAGTGGCCTAACTTTCATTTGCTTCATTTGTTATGAAGGTGCGAAGGCAGAAGTCCCTCATCTGTGGAGGTTCTCCCATGCTTTTCAGTGAGAGGATGTAATGAAGATCTAGTTCAGGCAGCTGGGTGTCTTAACATTCATCCACTCAGACATGACAGGGAGGAAGAGGGAAGGAAGCCTTCCTCCTGTGGCTGAATAACTCCTGTTTAGCCAGTCTTGACCACGGTTTGGTGTGAAGAAATGTCTGTGAACCACAAATTAGATCTAAAATAAATTATACCAGCAATAACAAATGTCTGACTTTCATACTTTCTTGTGTTTAATTGGAGAATGATGGTACCGTTAGTGTCCAAATATTTATAACTTCGCATCCTAATAAATTACAAAGCTACTGTTGCTTGGCTTCTCTGCTTTAATTTTCCTGCTCCTTAAAATGGTTGTCTTTGGGTGTTATCCCTGCTTTCTCAGCCTTCACTCTGGCCTGCCTCCTAGCTCTGTCATTCCACAGAATTTAATCTTGTCAAGGTCATCATCAAGAAGCTCAAGGTTCTACATCTTGTCCGCTGCTCCTGCTGAGTTCTTTCTAGCCTGCTATTCTGTTATTTGAAAGTAGTACAACATAAATTTTGCTACTCCCTTTCTCCCAAAGCTATTTTAGTGTTTTCTTGAGTTATAGAAGTGGGATTTCTGGTTGGTGATGGTTATGATAAGATGAAGAGGGCCCTTGGAAAACTGTTGGTTACATTGGAGTTGGTGACAGATGATAGACTGGACCAAGATGTTTACAGTGGAGATGGAAGTAAATGCAAAGAGAGGATGATAACTTGGACATAAGTTATAAGCTCCAGGGGATGGATGAGCTTTTGCTTTATTGAAAGTGAGGGGCTTTAACATAGCCATATAGAGATGTTGAATAGACATAGTTTATAGTAGATACAAATCACAAAGAATCCTGAGACAGCCAATTTACAGCGTCATCAATACATGAGTTGGTCTGAGACCAAGAACTTAAATGTAATTATTTAAAGACAGAAGAGTAGATTGAAAAACGGGTTTTAGCAAGAAATTTGCTGTAGTCTACAATGTATTCTAGTTTTCTTATTTTAAAGAATGGTTAAACAATAAGGCTGCCTAGATAGGAAGTGTCAACATAATAAACCCTGAAACTTTGCCTTTTATTTATTTTTTTATCATCTCTAATGTTTCATTTTTCTTTCTGTTTGCATTAAAACTTATTGCTGTGAAAGATCTCACCATGC
>PVKN010042958.1:0-10309 GCA_004027915.1 Capromys pilorides | reverse complement strand
CTTGTGAAGCTATGTCCTAGAGTGTCAGCTGGGTAGATCACACTGGCTTTGGTAGTGTCATCTCTGTGTAGTTTTTTTCAGTTGCTATCAACATTAGTTTTGACTGCAGATGTCTTAGTATCCTAGGTTCTTGCAGTTGGTGGGATTTTTCTGATACCTGGATATAGTTTTCTTAGGAGGACAGGTGGCTGCTTTGGGCACAATACATGCTTATGCATGTGTGTGTTGGTTAGTTTCCATAAGTTGCATCATGTAGAACTGATATATTGGGTTCAGGTAGGGAAGGCATAACAGGGATGGCCATGTGTTGGTCAACACTGGAGGGAATCAGGTTGCCCTGATGGTCTTAGCAAAGTCCAGTTTTTGGTTGCCTAATAGCAAAGGTGGAACATCTGACTGTGTCTGAAAGCTGGACAAAGGCCAGGGTAGCTCTCTGTCAGGCCTTGACATATGAGGCATTGCACTGTCAGCAGCATAGGTGAGCACCCTTGTGTGTTTAGGTGACATGCATGGGCTGGGTTTCTCTGATGGCTCCAGTTGCTGTGCCAGATAATGCCCTCATGCTGCGTGGTACCTTCATGAGGACTTAGCCCATTAAGTTGCTCAGAGTAGGCTGCCTCACTGCTTCCCAGAGGAGCTGGTAGATGGACAGAGCCATTCAGCTGCTTCTTGTGGCCTTGGTGATCTGAACCTTGCAGGTTGCCTGGTCACTTTGTGATGTCTTGGAAAGTTGGATGCATCTGACTGGCTGTATCATGGGACTACAGGTGGATAGGCCTCAAGATGGTGCTGTACAGCAGAAGCTTGGTGGCTCAGGGCACAAGGGATGGCGTCTTTCTCTTGGATAGATCCCTAGTAGTACTGGAAATTGCATTGCGGACCTGCGAGGACTTCAGGCTTCTCCAGTGGCAAATACTTTAGGCTCCTGTGAGGATTTCTCAGAATTTTTTACTTACTCAATTTCTATTGTGTGGAGGGCAAGTTTCATCTTGTTTGAAGAGATGTGATGTGAGATGTTGCATTCTCCATTTCGTTCTTTACAAAGCTATCCTCGATTTTGTTGCACTTCTTCAAATATTCCAGTGGAATAGTCGTTATATTTCTTTGTTTGCTCCCTTGTTTAGGGGAGGGAAGCATGCCAGGCACTGCTAGTTAGCCATGTTTCTGAATGAACAAACACTATCTGCCAGGTAGGCTGGTGGGTAGTGGATACAATAGCAAAGAAAGCAGACACAAGCCTTAACTTAAGAGAATTCTTTTGACTTTACCAAATATTCAGTGAATGAGCCTTGCAATATTCCTTTAGTTCAGTGATAAGAAATTGGTGACATGGAAGCAAAATTACATTTCTAAAGAGGAAAACAGTCATTAAAAATCCATGACTGGATCAAAATTCTGGGTAGAACTACAGAATACTCCCCTCCGACAGCCCCTGGCATGCTTGCAGTGGCCTTCACCTTTGCCTTTCTTAATAACAAATAATTCATTACATAACCCAGGGATCTGAAGTTCTTTTTTTATCTAATGTTTCCCGAGTTCTTTCAAAATCCAGGGTAAAGGGGAATACTCTCAATTACACTTCATTCTACTGAACTTTCCCCTAGTTCTATGGTTGCTCTCTAGCCCTACATTCTGTTCCTCCCCACGTACTCGGAACTCTTAGACATTGTTTTTTACCCTACCTAACTCAACCCCTACGCTTCAACCACAGAATAAGGGTCAGTGGTAGAAAGACCTTTGGAGTCAGGACCTGCCTTTGAGTTTGGATGTGTCTATGCTTTTCCCGTTCTGAATTTTGTAGTTGTCCTCGTGATGTGGTAATCTTTAGTGAGCAGTTAGCACATTTAGGGCAGTGAACAAAATGCTTTAGATGCTTCCTCTTAAAACAACCAGATGAGCAAGCAGAATATTAAAAAAAAATCTCTCATAGATAAATGTGAAATCAAAGCCAGGAAGAGATTAGTTGCCTGAATGTAATCATCCAACCAACAAGTGGTGCAGTCAGTACTGAAATCCAGGCTGTCTGACTCCATCAACGTTGCTATTAACTATTAATGTAAAGGGTAGATGATTAGGTTGAGCCTCCAGTCAGTATGATAATCCTAACATTTCTAGGAGCACTTCATGATCTCTTTCATTTGTCAGCTGTTTCCAAGTAGCATGAAGATATGATGGATTTCCCATAGCATATATGTGTGTAAATGTAAGCCAATCAAAACTGTGAAAAGGTATATAGAAATCTATGCAACTAAATATACATAATCACTGAAAATGGTGTGGGTAGAGAATTTTGAAGGATATGAGTAAAACTTACAAGGAAGTGATCAAAACAGTGGAGAACCATATGTAGCATATAGGATGAGTTTAACTTTTAGAAAAATTGTGCTCACCATCATTAAGATTAATTGACAGGTAAACAATTTCTACATAGTTAGTATCCAGATACCTCAACCCAAGAGTCCTGGAAAGTTGTAAATAGGCACTGTGTCCCCTCAAGCTTCCCAAAGTGTGGAGCAGAGGCTTAGTAAATACTGGTTTAGGATATGAGTGACATTTGGGGAATGAGCGGCAGATGGAAGAATAAGGCTTTGGAGTTTTCCATCTTGAACAGACTAAGTTCAGTTTTGGATACCAGAGCTTTACAAATGAAGTTGGTATTTCTCTTTCTAGGAACTTCATGGTTCAGTTTATAAGCAAAGAAGAGTAGAGGCTGTGGGTCTTGTTGCAGTAATTCGAAGCAAGTACTCTTAAGAGTAGATCCTACCAGTGTCTCTTTGATTTTAGGTATTCTTTGATGCTGATGCAATTTTACAGCTATCGTTTACTTTATTTCCTTAATAAGGCTGAGTCTGTCAGGAAAAAAAGCCTATTGTATAAGCAGCTTTATTCAGATATAATATGTACATGTGATAACATTTACCTATTTACCATTTAATGATTTTTGGTACATACTGATTTTTCTTTTTTCTTTCTCTTTTTGGTACTGGGGATCAAACTCAGGACCTTGCACTTGTCAGGCAGGCACTTACCCCACTGAGCTATCTCCCCACCTATTTTTTTACTTTTAAGTTTTTAATTTTACTTAGATATACATAATGATAGCATTCAATATACACATTTTATATCTATACATAATATATCTTGCTTCTTTTTCCTATTTCCTTCCCCTCCCTTTAACTCCCCTTCTCTCCTTACCTACAAAAGCTTTAATTATTTGCCCTATTTGGTGGGTTCTTTCCATTCTCATTCTTGGAGTTGTGATCATTCTGATCCCTTTCTGGAATACCTTTTAGTACTCTGTGTAGGGCTGGCTTGGTTGTCATGAAATTCTTTAGTTGTTATTTGTCATGGAAGTATTTCACTTCTCCATTATACTTGAAAGAGAGTTTTGAGAGGTAGATCAGTGGGGGTTGGAATTTACTTTCTTGTAGGACTTGAAATACTTCGCTCCATGTTCTTCTTGACTTGATGTTTTGTGAGGAGAAATCTGCCATTATTCTAATGGGTTTTCCTTTAAATGTGATTTGTTTCTTTTCTCTAGTGGCTCTTAATATGTTGTTCTTGTGCTGAATTTCTGAGGTCTTGATTATTATATGCCTACGTGTGGTTTTATTTGGGTTGATATTATTTGGATTTCTATATACCTTATTTACCTGAATGTCAAATTGTTTCCCCACATTTAGGAAGTTTTCTGTTATTGCTTCTGTCCATATTCTTCTTAAAGTTTTATTTATCTGTTATCTTTTTATATATTTAGTATAGGGTCTCACTACACAGATCGGACTCCGAGTCTTCCAGGAAGACTAGTTCACCCCAGTTGCCTGTTCTCACCTCTGTCTCCAGAGGATGCTCCCATAGATCTGGGTCTAGGTCTGGGCCTCACTGGACCTAGGAGTCTGTCTCAGCTCACCAGATTGGGGTCTACCAAGCTCGAACTCGACAAGCTTGGCCTGGCTTGGGTCTGTCTGCTGTCTGCTGTGGCCCATGGAAGTGAACCTGCTGTGTTCCACTGGCCAGATGTTCTGCTCCTGGTTTAACTCACTGGGTCTTGCACCTGGCCAACCCACCAGGGAGTTCCCCTGCAGGGTCCCAAACTGGGTCTCTCTGCCGAAGTTTGTTGCCTGGTCTCAAACCAAACCTCTCTCTTATGTACAAAAGCTTTGTTTCCATTTTTTCCTTCTAATTCTTCTTTTCTTGTCCCTTTTTCCTTTTTCTTCTCTCTGGCCCCTTTGATTTCCTTTTCATTTGAATATTTTCTTTCCATTTCACATGCCTATTATACATATTGATCCTTATTTACTTTGAGTTTTTCATAGTCTGATTTATTTCACTTAAGATTATGGTCTCAAAGTACATCCATTTAGCTAGGAATGTTTTAAGTTTATCCTTCTTTATGACAGAGTAGTACTCTAGTGTATAAAAACCCATGTCTTCTTTATCCATTCATTTGCTTATGGGCTTTGGGGTTGTTCCCAAGATTTAGTTATCGCAAACTTTGTCGCTATAAATGTGGGTGTGCATATATCATTGTGCTATGATGCTTTTAATTCTTTTGGGAAGACACCAAGAAAGGGAATAGCTGGGTCAAGTGGAACCTCTAGTTTTTGGAGGAATCTCCACACTGATTTCTACTTCTCATAATCTACTCCTTGGATTTGAATATTTGTTCTACTATGTTTGCTGGAATCATACAATATTTGACCTCGTATGAGTGATTTATTTCCCTCACTGTATTGTTATTAAGGCTATTCACTTTTTTTTAAGGGAAGGGTCTACAGGGTGTTCAGGGTCTCACTACTAGATTGGACTCTTAGTAATCCACCTATTTACAGCCTCCCGAGAGCTGGGATTACAGGTGCCCACCACTATGCCAGTCTTAATTGCTGTCTCAGCATGCCCCAGGGGCAGGGCTGGCATGGCAGGCCCGGGGATTGAACCCTTCCCCCCCCCTCCGCCCACTCCTGCACCTGCTTGTAAGCACTTCAGTATGCTGAGCTATTTAGCCTGCCCTAAAGCTATTCCATTCTGTGGCATTAATCAGACTTCATTCCTTTGCATAAGTGAATATTACATTTTATGACTGTCCAACATTTTATATACCCATTTATTCATGAATTCTATATTGACAAGACCGCACAGAGACGGTGCTGGGTTAATCAGTTGGCTTTTTATATTAATGCACGAGTCTGTCCCAACCTTAAGTGACCTGCCTGATGAGCCAGCAGCAGGCATGCAGCAGCAGCATGCTCCATGCCAGCACAGCAGAGGGCTGTCGTGGCTCATTTTACTGTGATGTCTCTGAAGGCAAGATAATGCTGCAGCTGAGCATATTGGCTGTCCCTCAGATCCCCAGGACAATAACTGCCAACTTTAGATATGAAATAGTTATCTCACATCTCTGCAATGATTTGCTGTTTGGATGGTCTTTTTCCTATTTTCTTGAAGCCTTGCCCACTTTCATACCTTTTCACCTCAGCTATTCCCCTCAATACGAGATTCCTAATAAAGAGTGGATAATTTGGAGAAGGCTTGTCTTAGCCACAAGATCTGGCCTTCCCAGACCCCCATATACCATATTCCTTTGTCTATTGTCTTTTATCCTTTATGGTACACTTGTCCATAAGGTTGGGAGACTTGCTAGCTCCCAATACTATACATTTTGTCTTATGTCTACTGTGAATGATGCTGTAATGAATGTTGGCTTACTGGCCTCTGTTCAAGTCCCTGCTTTCAATTCCTTTGGGTAAATACCCAGTAGTGAAACTAGTGACTTATATGAAAGCCATATTTTTACCTTTTTGAAGAACCACAAAACTGATTTCCAAATTGGCTGGGCCAATTTGCATTCACCTGGAATAAATAAGAATTCTAACTTCTCCACATTCTGACTTTAAAATTTTCCTTTTAAATGATTGTAATCACCCAAAGGAGCGTCGCATTGTTTTTAACTTTTTAAATATTGTGCACTAGTTATAAGAACAGTGGTGGGTCAGGGAGATAGCTCAGTAGAATAAGTGCTTGCCTGACAAATGCAAGGTCCTGAGTTCAATCCCCAGTATCACACACAAAAAAGTGGGTTTCATTTTGATATATTGATACATGCACTTAATATACTTTGATAATTTCCACATCCCATCATCCCCTTTGCCCTTGTTTTCCCTTCTTCTCTAATAGTCTCCTTTTTAATCTCACATTCCCCTAGGTTATACATATCAGAGGAGAAAACATGATGTTTGTCTTACTGAATCTTTTATTTCTTTGTGGAGCATGATGTTTTCCAATTCTATATATTTTCCTGGAAATCACATGATTTCATTCTTTTTAATGGCCAAATCACATCCCTCCCAATCTGTCTCTCATTTATCATTTTTTGTTTGGCCGTTAATCCACTAACAGGCACTTAATCTGCTTCTATAGTTTAGCTATTGTGAACTGTTGCACACTAAACATGGGTATGCAGCTATCTCAATAATATTCTGACTTTAATTTTTTCATACAATAGATGAGTCAAATGAAAACCCTTTCTTTAGTTTTTTTGAGGAAACTCCTTACTGATTTCCATGCTGGCTGTAGTAATTTACATTCCTCCCAAAAATATAGAAGGGTTCCTTTCTCTTACATTTTCACTAGTATTTTTTAAGAAAATATTTTTGATGATAATCACTCTGACAGCCATTGGCAGTCCAAGATCAAGTTAGAAATATTTTCTACTGGTCTCCAAAACTTCCTGCATGCTGCCTCTGTAATGTTGTCATCAAATGAAATCTCAATGTAGTTTCTATTTGAGTTTTCATGATTGCTAAGGATACTGAATTTTTTCAGCAAATTTAAGTAAATTTTATTTAGCAGTTAACATCTTAGCCATCTGTAGGTGGGCTTCTCTTTAGAATTTAGAATGCTGGGCAAGAAGAAGTGGATATTAAAAGAGTTAGGCAGGGGAGACAACTCTTAATAAAAAGTAAAGGTAGAGAGGAATGTAAGTAACTCTGTCAGACAATTCTCAAAGGAGCAACCCTGTCACAATATTCAGTATCATCAGTGATTGGAAAGCACAAAACCATAATCAGTATCTCTGTTACTTTTCTCTACTTACTGGGACAAAATACCCAATGCCCCAAATTAAGGAAGGAGAGGTCTATTTTGCTTACAGTTTGTGGAGGTTTCAGTCCATACTTGGCTGACTCCAAGGCAGGGTTGCACATGGCAGAGGGAAGCAGTTCGTGGTGGCAGGAAAACAGCAAAACAGCAAGAGCGAAAAGGGAGGTGCAGCAGAAGCAGCAGCAACAGAGTCAGACAGCAAGCTGCTTTTCCTTCCTTGTTCTGCATCCAGGCTATCTGCCCCAGGATGGGGATAGTACTCACACCCATAATCCCAGCAGCATTCACACCCATATTCCCAGAATTAGATCATGAATTAATCACAAACTCCGTTAGTCTGCCCCATGATTGTGTGAGGCTTTGAGGGGACAACTAGACATAAACCATTTTTATAAAAGCTATGATGTCTATTACCAAAAATGCAATGATAACGAACAGTTTAAAGAAAGAAGAGATAGCCTACCGAATGGCTGTTGGCAAAAATCTTGCCAACAGTGGAATGGTCAGCAGGTCCTTTCTTTGCCTTCCAAGGTTGAAGATTTGAAGAGTGAGAAGGTGTTTTTTGTTTTTTGTTTTTTTTTGCTGGCTCAGGCTGCCTTAAGGATGGGTATAGGAATCAAACCACCATCCCCTGTGCCTGACTGAGATTGCCTGCACAGGTGTTTAAACCACTGAGCTAACTTTAAAACCCCCAAAGATTTGAAGAAAGAGAGCAGAGTTTATATCTCAGTTTCTAGATGTGATTAATCTGAAGGACCTGCCTTGGGAAATAATGAGAGAAAAGGTACATTAACAGCCACATACATGCTCTCTGCTTTCCACGTAACACATAGTTATTTAGTGAACCCCTACTATGTGCAGGCATGATGCTAGATGTTCAGGCCCAGTAATACAGATACAGATGGGATTTCAAAGAATTCATTGTCTAGTTAACAAATGCTTATTAGGTGTGGCTACTCATATAATTATCCCAATTTTAGTAATAGAAAAATAATTATATGTAAGTGAAATGTTCAAGGAAAACACCCATTGATAGGACCAAGATCATATTAGAAATAATCTCTACTGGACTCCAAAACTGTCTTTCTAGGTATCTCTGTAATATTCTCTGGGGCTTGTCAGACCTCCTCAGTCATGACTTAGGATTACTGCATTGGTAGCTGGAGCACTGGGCTTGGGCTTAGGAGGCTCGAGACCCAGCCAGCCTCATTCTACTTGGTGCAGCTTATTCACTCTTGGTTCATTTTACTATTTTGTAAGGTATGATAATCCTTTCTCAAATGATCCTTAAGGCATCTCACTCTTTCAATAATTTTTGTTTTAACAAATGTTTTCAATGACACAGTCCAGTGGGAAAGGGCAGAAAAGGGAATCAGTACAGTAAACTATGATAATACCATACTGGAGGAATGAAATATCCATTAAGGATTGAGAATACTAAATCAGAAGAATGGGATCTTGAAGAATAATGGGAGTTCACCAGGAGGAGTGTGTTAGATAGATGTGTTTTGTTACCAAAACAAAGCCATGGAGAGCAAGTGATAGGGAACACTTTTCCCTCTATATGAGGGATTAAACCCAGCACCTTCTCACTGAGCTATAGCCTTAGCAATTAAAATTATTTTTGATTCTGAGATATGACCTTGCTAAGTTGCAAGGGTTGGGCCTGGACATGTGATCCTCCTGCCTCAACACTCTCATCTTCAAGTTCTTTATCTTCACTTTGTTTAAGATTATCTCCTTCAAAAGCAAATCCAATGCAGGGCCAGCGAGATAGCTCAGCAGTATAAAGCAACTGCTTAGGAAAGCTTAGGCAACTGCAGGGACTAAGGTTCGATCTCTGGCACCATATGCTGTACCAGCACCCCCCTCCCCCAGGTAGGCTGAGCCAGCCATAAAACAAACAAATAAACAAACAAACAAACAAAATCAAATCCAATGTGCAGAATGCAAAGCGTTAACAAGAAAGTGTGGTTCAGAAAGGATCTCTCAGGAGCCAGCTCTGTCACAGGCCATGAGCTTACTCCTAACTGATTCCTAAACCACTCAAACACTTTTCCCCAACACTTTCCTTCTTCGCTTTGCCTCCAGACAGGTGATTCATTACCCAGCCCATGGGGCTACAGTTCTTTATTTCCTGAATTGTGATCTTTGTCAAAATCCAGGGTCAAAGGGAATGCAACTACTTAGACCCCTTTCTAAACTTTGCCCCTGTTCTGTGGTTGCTTTCCATCTTCAAATATTTGTACAAAGAAAGAAAAAATAATTGATAAAGTGAATGGTTCTATGAGGTATTTAGAAAAGGGATTCACCCTCACCTCTCATGGACTTTTGGACCTTGACTCTTCCCCGACCTGGCTTAGCACCAGCTTTTCATGCATAGCATCATGAATAATAGCAGAAGAATCTATGAAGCTATAGCTTTTGAATGCTGTTTCTTTACCCCTGTAATCCTGAGTTCTATTTTGTAGCTGGGCTCATAATGTGGTGAGTGTTACGATTTAATGAGTAATTAGTATGTTCAGGGCAATGAACAGAGGAAATAGGCTTTTTCTCACAACATCGATAAAGGGTTTATTTTTTAATCTCATATTATGGATGGGAAATCTAAGGTAGAAGTAAGCTCGTGGTTTGCCCAAGATTACACAATGGCCAAAAATTCAACTAAGATTTTAAACCACGCATGGCTCTAGAGATTTCACTGTCGACTAGCTAGGTAAAGAAGATGACGAGTAGGGCAAGCCTCTGGTTTAGATGGTAGTCCCAAGCTTTCAAGGAGGTAACATGTTTTCTGTGTTTCGTCCACTGTTTCCCGGTAGCATGAATATATAACAATGAGTTACTCTCTCTTTTTGATAAATATAAGAATTAAGATGTGTTAGGTACACAAACTCCCCACAATAAAAGTAATCATTGCACTGTAAATATGTAAAAAATTGAGGGTAGAGCTTTGAAGATGAACATTTTTTCAATCTTTCCTCTCCTGACTTTGTCAGTGACCATTCCTGTAATTGCATATATTATTAAGTCCATTTGTTAAAATGTTTGGCTTAACTCTGATATTTCTTTTTCTTTTTTTTAAATTCTGTTTTGTTAATCTGTCTATTTGTTGTAGTGATCTCACATTACAATTTTATTGATGTTTATTTGATATTTCATTTCCAGGAGTGTTTGCTTTAAGAGGCTGGGTTGACTGCTATTTGATGTATGT
>PVKN010042957.1:0-10320 GCA_004027915.1 Capromys pilorides | reverse complement strand
GTCCTTTTAAATTTCCAACAGTAACAGTAACCTATTCATCCTTTTAAATATCCCTTTAGGTTACTCTACTTTGTAATGTAAGAAAAGTTTTAGAGTGCTATATTTATTTTTCTCCCTGCCTTACGCCCACCCACCACCCATTCCTCCCCATCTCTACCCCAACCCACACCCACAACTCCCCTTGAATGTTGCTAGAAGTTAAATATAGGGCACCCACATGGTAGGCAAGCCCTCTACTACTGAGCTACATCACTTCAGTTCATCTTGTTAAAGTTTTTCCCAATTTATTTTCTTCTTTTCATTACTGGGTTTCACTTCAGCCAATTTGTACATGCACATACCATATTTTAATCACTTTCACCCATCATTCCCTCTTGCTTTTAAGTGCATTCTTTCATTTATTTCTTTTTTCTTTCAATTATTTCTATAAATAAATTTTTCAAGTACCTTTCAAGGAAGGTGATATTATTATCTCCACTTTACAGATAAAAAAACTGAGGCTTAGAGTCATCTGGTAGCTTGTTGAAAGACTTACAGCCTGAGGATGGCAGGACTAGGATTCAATCTTGGTCAATCTGAGTTACACCTGGACATGCCTGACTTTTATATCAGATGCTATAGCTTATTTTACAATGCCTATTGGTCACTTGAACTCTTTCCAATTTCCTCACTGTCAAAAATGATGCTTAATGAGATCTTTGTACAGGATTCTGCTCTTATATCAAATTCAAATACAAAAGAGACTTTGCCCATTTTGTTCAGTTCTGTACTTCATGCCTAGAAAACATAGACATAAAGATGATTCAATAAATATTTGTTGGGTGGATGAAGGAGGAATGGTTGGTTGGGTGGATATACAGATAAACAGATAGATGAATGGGCTGGAAGTAACTCTCAACATAGACACCCACAAGGATAGCTTCTGCTCCTGTGACTACATGGGTTAGAACAGTGGTTCCAAATTAGGCATATTAATATTTCCTGACAACCTTTTAAAAATAAAAATGGAGGATCCTACCTGGGCATGTTCATAACTAATGGTCCTTAGGTTTAGTCTAGGCATTCAAATGTTTAACAGGTCTTCTGTTGATTCCAAGATATAGAACCAATGGTTAAGGCCAAGCCTGAGGATCACCCTTACCAGATTCACAGAGTGCATTTGTTAAAAATGTCTCAAGTGTTCCCCACTCCCTACTGTGGGATTTAATCTCTTAGAGTAGAAATGAAAGCTACATTTTTAGTAAGCACTTCTATGGTTATAAAAAGAAAATTAATTCCTGTCATTTGTTGGCAAATAGATGGAACTAGAGGACATTATGCTAAGTGAAATAAGATAGAATAGTAAAACCATGTGTTTCCACTATTTCTGGAAGCTAAAACAAAATTGATTCCACAGAAAGAGTAGAACAGTAGTTTCTTGAGGTTAGGAAGGGAAGAGAGAAGGGAGATGGAGAGAGATTCGGAATGGAGGCAAAAGCAAAGAGGAATTGGTTCTATGATTCTATTACAGCACAGTATCCTAACTATAACCTACAACAGTTTATTATACATTTCAAATAACTAGAAAAATTAGAAGGTTCTCAACAGATAGAAATGATGTGTCTGAGAAAATGGAGGCCCAGCCTGATAGCTCAGCAGACTAACGCACCTCCTTAGGCAGTCAGCAGCAGCCCAGGTTCAATCCCCCACATGCCATGCCAGCCCCGCCTCTGGGGCACGCTGAGATGGCAATTGAGACTGGGTGTGGTGGTGGCGCACTTATAATCCCAGCACTTGAGAGGCTGAAAACAGGAGAATCACTAGGAGTCAGATCTTCATAATGAGACCCTGAACACCCTGTAGACCCTGCCCTAAAATGCTGAAAAGAAAATGAAAATGCAAATTATCTTAGGTAAATCATTGCACATTACATACAAGTGTTGAATTACCATTCTGCATTCCACAAATGTAGAACTATTATTTAAATTAAAAATATTTTGTTACTTTTTAAAATAAAAGACAAAATCAGAATTTTTAAGCATTTTCAGTGATTCTGATGCATACCAATCTTCAAAAACAAGTGAAGGTAGGTTCATTTTGAAAATATAACTCAGTCTGAGCCTTCACTCATGACTCAAGTACACAAGAAACATTGTATTTCTGCTCTTCCGATCTGATCAGGCCCCACTTCATGGCTGTGCCCCACCACTGCAGAAGAAATGGCACAGGCCATTGCAGGGCGACCCTCCTTGACTCTGGCACCCCTTCTGAGCTCTGGCAGCCTTTCAGGCTGGAGGGTATTTGCCTTTGCTCTTCTCTCTTGGGGACACCAGCCTGTCACCACTAAAGACAGGGAAAAGTTGTCTGCAGAATACTTATTTCTTTCATTTTGAAAAAGCTCAAAAACCAGTAAGTCACATGACCTAGATGCCTTCTTGGGAAAGGAAGAAGAAAACCTCAAGCAGCTGCCACCTCTTCTCTTAGCATTTGCCTGAACATCCAGGTAATAGCAATCTAAGCTTCAGACCCACAGAAGGTGGATGCGAACATACGTTGACTACCGCCCAATGAGACCATTAGTCTCTTCGCACTCAGTATCAAATTTAAAGAGAGGCTATTTTACTTACAGTCAGGATGGAGGGTTATTTTTAGTTTCTTTTTGATGAGAATGATACTTTGGGGATCCTAATTTTATGGAAGCAGCATTTCCTGATAGATCTCCACCTGGTCCTGGGCTTAGCTTCCTATTTCAAATCCAAGTTCAACTTATCCAGTTCAGCAAATGTCCCTAAGGCAAAATTCTACATGGTAGCTGAGTTTCCGCCTTCACTGAGTTTTTGGCTTCAGTGATCCTTTCTTTCCAGTTTATTAGAACTATAGGAGGGAAAAAAGTTAGATACCACATCTAGCATTGTTTTCAGAGAAAGGGATGCACTTAGTGCCACAGTGGATTAACAGAATTCTGAGCTGTATTTCTCTCAGTTGTAACCTGTTGAGATTTCATTGTAAATTAATACTTATCAAATTTTGTGAATGTTTGCTTCATGTGTTTGAAAATATATTATCTGTTGACTAAAACTCTGTATACGTATATATGCATAATTATAACATTTGCATATATGCATATATAGGTGCAAATATATATGAGCAATTCTAATAATTAGCTATTAAAATCTTCTAGGTATTTATTCTTTATCTCTTTAATCTATTGGTATCAAGAGTAAAGCATTGCACACTGATCAACTTTTGCTTGTCTTTCCACCCCTGTTTTCGCTTACTATAGTCTGCAGCCGGCCTATCAGTTCCTGAAGGCTTGTGATTGCTGTGTTATTCAGATGACTGTACTTTTTCAATGCGAAGCATCCCCCTACATCCCAGGTCGTGCTTTTATCTTGAATTTCATCTACCTAATGTCAGCATAAAAACATCTGCTTGTTGCTGAGTGTGGTGGCGCACGCTTGTAATCCCAGCACTTGGGAGGCTGAGGCAGGAGGATCAGTGCGAGTTCAAGACAAGCCTGGGCTACAGAAGTGAGCTCAGGGCCAATCTGAGCTGCATAGCAAGACCCTATCTCAAAAAAATAAAAAAATCTGCTTGTTGCTGTTGATGATGACAATGCTGTTGTTATTGCCACTGCTGTCATTTTGCCCAGAATAGCCTTTAACATTTCTGTATTGTCCACATTTCTGTGTGTTTTTGTTCTGGATATGGTTCTTAGAAATAACACAGAGCTGTTCAGTCTAAAGAAACTAAACTGAGATTTCCCTTGGTGTATTTAAGTCATTCAGTTACTCTACATCACTTCCTGACATTTTATTTTATTTTCAATGTATTCTAGGTTTTTCCTTTCTGTCTCCCCTCCCACATCTGCACCCCACAGCCTATCAATTATTGAATGAATCAACTATTTTATCAAATTTATTCTTTCTAATAGCTAATATTTTTCCTTCTAATTTTTTCTGCTCTTCCAGAAAATATCCTTCAATATTTTGTGTCTGCACTTAAACTCATTCACCCAGGAGTATTTCCAATACTCAGGGCTTATATGCTCTCCAGCTTCTGGCCCTCCGTTGCTTCCTTCCTCTCTAGCCCTCCTCTTTCCTTGTCTTTTCTCCCACATTTGCATCTTCTTGATCTTTAACTCAACATCATTGTTATTTTTCATATTATTCACCTTCAACTCTATTTTGCTCAGTTGTTTTTTTTTTGTTTTTGTTTTTGTTTTGTTTGGTTTTTTTGCATGCCATTGCACCTTGTATCCCAATATTTTTGCCCATTTCTTGTTCCAATCTCTGCTAATTTTTTCAGATAGATTATGAAAGGAAAGATTTCTGGGTCCTCCCTCATCTAAAAATATCTTCACTCCCCCCTCCAAGACATTTTAGGCAAAGTATGGAATTCTAGCAAGATATGTATTCTAGCTCTAAATTATTTTCCCTTACAGCCTGGAATATGTGGCTCCTTATATTCTTGTATTCAATATTGCTTGTACTTATCATTTTATGGAGAATCTATTTCTCTGTTTCTTTCTTGCTCTTTTGCTATTTCTGAAAGTTTTTATGATCTTTCTCTTTACCATTGACATTCTAAAATTTTTCCATGTTCTGTCTGGAGTTTCCTGAATTTTTCATTCAACATGTTTGGCTCTTTGGCATCTCTCAGTAACAGTAGTAATAATATTCACATTAATAATTTGTATCAAGTTTTATCATATTCTGAGTCTTTTACTCAATAACACCTTTCACAGGTCAATGCTAGATATGATCATTATGCCTATTTAACAGAAGAGGGAAGTGAGCCACACACACAAAAGTTTATCTTTCCTCAGACTGTAAATTATTATTAAACTTTTTCTTTTAGAATTTTTCTTCTCTGCAAGTTCCTGTTTATCAATCAGTGGGAACAGGAGGCCAATGCTGATGCTTGAATCTTAGTTCTTAAGCATCCCAAGAAGGACGCTACAGCATTTCTGAAAGCACACACAGCTGTGGTGCCCCCTGGTTCATAGTGGTACCCTTTGCCTATGAATTGAAACCCAGTATGTGGAAACCAAATGTCATTGGCCTTAAGAGGCCCCCACATACCTGCTGACCACAGAAGACTGATATGAAGGAGGACATCTGAATCAAGGTGGGATGATCAAATCTCTCTCCCCTCCTGGAATTCTGAAATTTAACAGGGTACCTTCAGCTAATGCAGACTACTCCAGTGGCAGAAGCCATGTGACTCAGCCTTTTGTGACACACAATCTGTGATGAAGTGACTTCAGCAATTGTGAGGCAATGTGTCACTTCAGTTCATGCTTCTACTACATACCAAGCCATGACCCTGGTCATACTCTGACCTTGTTTCCAGCCCCAACTGAACCTCATTCCCGGACAGATATTAAATTTTGACCCTCACCACAGAACTAACCCTTGATGGGGTTATACACTGTTCTATGCCCTGTTTACAAGCTAAATTCTGATCCTAATACCAAGCCCTAATCCGTTCTGATTATCTCTGATGCATGCTCTATTATCACAGGTGGTCTTGATATGAGAGAATATGGATTGCCTCTACACAAGGGGCACACACATTGTTCTCCATAGCAGCCAGCCACCTCAAGCCTCCTCTCTAGGTGCTGGGGTCCCCCAATCCCTGGAACTATTCCTATTATGCTAGGTCCACATTACTGCCAGAAGAGTTGTATCTTTTTTTTCTCATAAGCTTCATCTTGCTCTTCTCTTGTTTTATGATCTAATACCCAGAACTGCTACAATCTGACAGTTGACCAGAAGGAATCTGACATGAGCACACCTACAGCTTATATTTTCTGCAAGAAAACCTATGCAAATGTCACTGGTTGAAATCTTCAGAAGAAAGGCCAGGTGGTTGGATCACTAGAACTCCTCCAAGTCATCCCCAGTGGTTTTCCATTCTGCATGCCAACAGGTGCCTGGTTGTCAAGATCCGCTGATTCTCATCCTAGGCATTCTCCTGTAAACCTCTATTGCCCATCCTTCCCCAGTTGAAGGCTGCACCCTCACCCTTCTTTCTAACTCAGATGCCCGTCTCCAGAGTCAATAGCTATACCTCATCCTCACCCTCTGTGAAAATCACAGTAGATTTTCAAGAGATCCAATACAAGCACATTTCTTCTATCTCCCCACCCACCGATGGCTTCCTGAGGTCCTGCAGACAAAATCCCTCTTCTCAATTACATCATTCTATCCCTTCACAGCCTGGCCCACAGCTTCCTTATGGTAACTGCATTTACTTAAAGAGTAAGATGGTTTACTTCTTCCCCAGACCATTTTCTCCCAGGCTCTGGTGGGCCTCGACTCAAACCCTTTGCAGCGGAGATAATGGCTTTATTTCATTAGAGTCCTCTCTTTTCACACTGTGGAGAGCAGAGGAGGGGTGATAATTAAATGTTGCAAATTGAAACTGTTATTAAACAAAGCATCCCTGAAAATATCAGAAATGTAATGTGACATCTCAGTGCTCTTTTCCTGCTGGCTCCACTGCAGATCCAAAAGGAAGTTGACCTTTTCTGAAGCTGGATTATAAATGTCAGAATTGCATGGCGCCATCCTTCAATTACTGTCACCTTGAGAAGGGAGAGCACTGGAGGCCTTGCACTTAAGTATTTTCAATCACAGACATATTTCAACTCCTCCCTCAACTCCTTCCTTGAGGGAGGAGTGCAGGGCTCTGAGCACTGGCACAGCCCCACGGTGAGTCCACAGCACTCACAATGGCCCAGAACATCAGCAACTTACAGGGTGATTTGAGGATTGATCAGAGCGGTCCCTCTGATCCAAAAAACCAAATGTTTAATTCCTCTTCACTTGCTATTTTCAGAAGCACTGCAGGACAAAGATGCCTCCATTGCCTATCTACTAAGTGCAGATAATTGTAGATTGCTTTTCTCCTTACAAACTCATGTTTTTATTGTCCATCCCTAAATAGGGAAAGAAAAAACACTTTCCTTCTGGTCATGTTCCTGTTCTTCATATGAAGTCTCTATTCAATAGAAGGCAGGGAGGGCTGAATCCAGTAAATAGAAGAAAGCAGTTCCACATTCCAGGCAGACAAGATGCTGTGGTATTTACAGAGCACACATATCAGATTAGCATCCTCACGTGTTACAATGTAATCTTCATGTGCTATAATGCATCTGTCTCTTATAACCTATAGTTACAGTGGAGTTTTTTCCCTTCTACATTTAATTAACAAAGTACCTTATTGGTTTTTACAGCATTTACAAAACATAGGCAATCAATATCACTCTCTCTTCCTCTTTTTAAGAGAATTTTGTGGGTCTGATTTGAGCTGGGAAGTCTGGTCCAGCATAAAGAAGGAAGTTATGAGTTCACGGACCTCAGCAGGGAGATTCGCAGCAGTTTGCTTTGCATCCTCTGAAACCAGGAACATTCTTCCTGCCTCCAGAAGCAATGGTTCCAGAACTTGTGCTCATCATGAGAGTCAGAGTCAATGGGAAGCTTGGCCCATGAACCTTGCCAGCTGGTAGTTGGTCTATATACTAACCTATTACACTCAGGCACAATGGCAGACCTTGTCCCCTCCTTGGGGCCCAATGACTGGTTCACCTAGGAAGGAAGAAGCTGTATGAGGGGAGTTATGGGAAAGGTGCAATCACTCACCTTAAATTCATTCTCCAAAAGAGGCACCTGGGTCAGGGAGACAGCTCGGTGGTCTAGGTAACTGCCTGGCAAGTGCAAGGACCCAGGTTTGATCCCCAGTATCACATGCTGTGCCAGCCTGGAAGCCAGGAGTATGGTGGTGCATGCCTGTAATCCCAGCTCTAGGGAGGCTGAGCGAGGAGAATCACCATGACTCTGAACTGTGCAGTGAGACCCTGCCTCCAATAATTAAATAAAAAGAAAAAATCTAAATAAAATAAAAATAAAGATTCAAAAGTAGTACCTTTCCCAATTTCAAGTGTTGATGTGGCAAAAAATAAAAATAAAAATGCAGAATAAATGATGAGCCATGGCCAGAAGGTGAACAGAGGGTTGGTTGATCAGCCACCCTGGGTTACAAAGGCTGGAGGGATTCTCCAGGAGGTGAGATTCTCAGTGCCTTTGTGGGGGCATCAGGGGACTGAGGCTTCCTGGTGAGCACCTCAGCTTCCCAGTGAGCACCTTCTTACCTACCTTCCAAGTAGGTAGGTAACAAATGCATCGTGGATGGTGCCACACAGCAAATGGTACAGAATTGGCTTGCTGTGCCTACATGGCTGATGGAGGTTTCAGCTTAGCCCCTCCCATTATGGAAGTCAGGCCAGAGTCAACTCTTAGACACTAGCAGTCAGGCCAGGCTGATTCTCATAACTTCTGATGGGTTCTGCCCCAAATTTGTGGCCCTGGCCTGTAAGTGAAGGCTAATTTGACCCCTACTCGCTCCATATGGCTCTGGATTGCCATGCTCTGGCCCTCCTGGTCCTTCTCCCCTTGCTCAACCTCTTCCTTCACACCCAATTGTGCCCAGAGGATACCAACCACTCAAACTGGAAATGTTGGAGTCAACTGGACTCCTCTTTGTCTCTCCTATCCCATGTCCATGCTGTAAGAACACCCCACAGGCTGTGCCTTGAAATAGCAGGAATACAACTAAGTCAAAAGACCTTCTTTGCTTCCATCCTGGTCATTTTGCCATGGTCTTGTGACCATCCCACAGCCTCTACTGTTGCTCTAGCCCACACACTCTGTCCCCATCATAGCAGCTAGATGGAGTCTTTTAGGATAGGAGTAGGATTATTTCACTTATCCACTCTACTCCAGCCCTTCCCTGGCTCCCCATGGCTCATAGAGTAGAAGGCAAGGTTCTCATGGCATTTGTGAATTTCAGTTCCTCTCTGGCTTTGTTTGTTTCACTCCCTTCTCTTCAGCCAGGTGGCCTTCTTGTTGACCCTTGCCCATGCTGCACACCTGGCCTCAGGACATCTACAGATGCTGTATGCTGCTTAGAATGATCCAGATTCTTACATGAGCAGCTTCTTCACAGCATCAGGCCTTTCTCAGCAATCTAGTTTAAATTCTACCATACCTACACCCACTGATTTATTCTCCTCAAAATGTTTCTCACCCTCTCATCTACTAAATATTTCTCTTTCCCCTAGAATGTAAATTCTACTTCAGAAGGGACTACTTTAAGATTTTTGGACTTAAAATGTTTATTTCCATCTTTATTTTTTTTCCAATATGTCGTGAAATTTTTCAAATATAAGGAAAGTTAAGAGGGTTGAACAACAAAAACTCACAAACTCAAACCTCAGACTCGACAGTTCTTGACATTTTTGATAGTTGTTGCTTTAATCTCATATATAATGATGTATCCATCCATCATGCCACATTAAGTCGTCGACATCAGTTTACTTCACCCCTGAACACTTCAACTTGCAGATCAACAACAACCTATTGCATACACAATCATTTTTCAATTTTAGAGGGAAGATTTACACTGAGTGAAACGTACAATCCTTTAGTGTACCATTCAACAAGTTTTGACAAACACAAATGCCTGTGAAATGCAAATGTTTACCAGGATACAGGAAATTGCATTCACTCAAAAAGTCCCCTTGTGGCCCTTCTTTGTTACTCTCCAGAGGGGAGGGGCTCTGCTTATTTCACCAACCATTTTCCCAGCTCTCTCAAAAGGGCATGTGATACATAACAGGTGTTCAATAAACATTTGTGAAATGAAAAAGGAAATGATCTTACATGGGGTGAAATTCATAGGAATTGAGTTTTTGGTCCCCAGGATCAGATACAAGGTAAAATATTGGTTTCATGTGAGCTTAAAGTCCTACAGTCCTAGCCAGCTCTGAGTCACAAACCAACTGAAACAGCATGTCCATATTACACAGCTGAAATTGAAGAGATGCACTCCAGGAAACTACTTTGACTACTGCCTAGCAGTGGTCCTGTGTCCTAAGGCCAAAGTCACTTCTCTGAGCCTAGAAACACTAAGTTGTGTTTCTACAGAAAGTGGCAGAGCTAAATGATCTCTTGGGAGGGGGTTCAGCCATCCGAGCAATGACCATCAGTCCTTCCACCTACCACAAATGTAAATAATGAGATTTTAATATTTTTCAAGAAAGATGGTTATAATGTGTGAATGAAAGCATATTTGGAAACTTATCTCAGTTTAATGTATTTGGTTGTTACAGGGTCTCACTATACAACTCAGACTCATAGTGATCCTCCTGTTTTCAGCCAACCTAGTGCTGGTATTACAGGCTTGTGCCACTACACCCAGACTCTGTGGCCAGCTCAGCCCGCCCTGAGGGGGGAGGGGGCTGGCACAAGGTGCGGTGCCAGGAATTGAACCATG
>PVKN010042956.1:0-10311 GCA_004027915.1 Capromys pilorides | reverse complement strand
CCATTCTGTCCTGGGATCTTACCTAGGCTACCACTTTCTATCTGATTGTACTATCTCTTTTTTAAATTTTTTTGAAAGAGTCAAAAATGAAATTACAACAAAAAATTGCAGGTGATACAGAACTTCACTTAATGAAGTAACATGAATTGTACTATCTCCTTTGATACGTCTGTTTACATGAGTGCCTCTGATTCTGTATGTCTTTGATGATCTTAACTATGTGAGGAGTATTGATATTGTGTAGAATATCCATCTATTGGGATCTGTCTGATGTTTTTCTCATGATGACAGCAGAAGCAAAGTGCAGTTTTCACCTCATGATTGTCAGGGCATAAGCTATGTACAGGATTTATCACTGTTGATGTTAACCTTGTTGCCTGGCTGGGATAGTGTCAAGTACCATTTTATAAAGTTGTATTTTTATTTACCCCCCTCCATATGGAACTCTTTAGAAGAAAGTCACTACACACAGCTCAAATGTGATTGAGGAGCTCTGGTCTATCTTTACAGGGGAGAATTCGTTTAAATTGCTTGAGACTCTACATAGTAGGTTTCTCTTCCTCCAGTTGCTCATTTATTAAATCATTTATTTAAATCAGTTTCAATTCATGGGTAGTTTTCATGCTTTTGATTATAATGCAGTCATACTTTCTTGAATTTATGCAAATTACCTGGCTTTTACCATTGGGAACTTTCTAGATTCTCTTGACATATGCCAAAAATGATTTGGTATTTTTGGATAATAGTCTTTTTCAACATTTTACTACTTTGTTATACTACAGTTAATCACTTTTTTTAAAGTATTGAGCACAGTTTTTGCATTTGTTCCAAAGTTCTGCTATCTCAGCTATAGTTCATAATTTAAATATGTAGAGATAATTTGGTTCTTTTAATTTCATTTTAATTATTTCTTTACATTTCGGTTCATCAGGAAATTTGGTGTGTTTTCTGTGTTGAGTCAAATGTTCTTTTACATGACAAGATTAAGGACAGGGCCTCATGCCTCCTACTAAAGACATACAACCTGTCTCTCTTTTCCAAGCTTACATTCAGAACTTAATTAGAATTCTTTTGGTGCTTTATTCATTCAGATAAAAATGGACATTGTAATATTATCTTCCGGCTCACATTTTATCCTCTTATCCACAAGAACAAATAAAAGAACAGGAAGTCTAATGGGAGAGTTTCATGTGGAGAATAATAATTACAAAGTTGTTCACTGTTCAAAAGTGAAAGAAGAATGGTGTTTAGAGAGAGGAGAAAGTCAGGAATTTTATCTTCCAAGGGAAGGAAACTGTTATCAAGTGTGGAAGGCAAAGAGTAAAGAATGAGAGATGAAATGGAGTAACCTCCAATTTTCCAAAGAACACATGTGGCATCTAACCAAAAGAGAACTGACAAAACTTTTCAGGTTCGTGTTAGTTTCCATGATGGTAAGGAGGGGAAAAGAAGAGAAGAGCCATGCTAAGAAGGGACAGACGACTAGATGACAAGAAAAGCAACCACAGTAACGATAAATGTATATGTGAATTGAAAGGAAAAGAATATTGCAGGCCCTGAATATCAAAATCTCAAGCAGTTTCAGTTTCAGCTTCTACTTACACTGTCTGTTTTCTAGTGCTTCTGAATCAGCCAGTGCCTGGAGAGTAACGGCCCTTCTTCAAAGGAAACCTATACTGCTAGTTATTTGGTTCAGTGAACATTACCAAGAAAAATGGGATTGCAAAGAATTCTGAGCTTTTAGAAATGCTTCTCTGAATGGAGCCAGCAGATCTGTTTTGTGGCCAGAAGCACTGCCCAGAAGGAGTCCATGCTTGATCACTTTAGTATGCTTAGTTTATTGTGATTTCCTGCTACATTCAAGGTCAGATGTTTTTTCTACTGTGCTTAATGACTATGCATGATAAATGTGATTTTTCCCCCTTTAAAGGTAAAAAACTAGGTATCAGCAAATGACTGAGCTTTGCATGATGTCAAGTGACAGCAACAAGAACATTTAGGTGGTTCTGGGGCTGGGGATATTCTCGTGCTATCTCCAGGATATAAAGTCTCCACACAGGTGTCTCATACACTGTCTCAGAAACTGAGATGTTTACCTTTCTGAATTCAGGGAAATATTAAAATGAGATTTGTGAACCACACCACACAGTGTTTACCCTCCGACACATTGTATTTCAGCAGAGCAGCTTTTTGTCTTTATTGCTTGCTGTACATGAGCTTGACACCATCATACTGGTTAATGTCAGCCAGAACTTTCGGAAGTCATGGCCCAATAAATACAGCTGTAGGAGATTAATGTGATCCAAACATTGAGACTCACGAACTTTTACCTGATCTCTCAAACAAATTTTACAATGGGAAGTTTTTGAGGAAAACACATTTGAAGAGGAGATTGATACTAAATCGTAACAGCTGAGACTTAGAAATTAACTTTTTTTGCCAAGGGCAAGGAACATTTATTTAATCTCATGTTAGGCCAGAAAACCCCAAGTTCATTTTCAGGGCAGCATTTTTCTTTTTTCCTCTCTGGCTGCCCCATAAATTATGCTCATATCCTCAAAGGTCTAGGTAGTATTTCAGTCTTTTCTTCAATAACAAGCTGATTTACAGTTACTAAAAAAGTTAATAGCCAGCATATTACAGAAGATCTCATTCTGTTTAAATTTTCTCATGGGCGATTTTGTGTATTCTTCTTCCTTCCACCTGCCAGAGAATGTTAGCCTTGCCAGTAATACTCCGCAGTCTTGATTGGTGTACATTCTGGTTGGAACCTTGACGAAACTACTGTTCCTGAAAATTTCATTAACACATTCTTCTTGGGAGATAGCCTTCTCCGGTCTGCAGTCTGATTAGTCTCCAGTCTCAGCAGTCTCCTGGCATGGGGCCACTGTAAACTGGAACATCTTTTGTTTTCTCAACCTCAGTGAAAGTTGATGGCTTTAATTGTTATTGCTTTTCTTAGAGCACAACTATATTTATTGACATTTAGTGCAAGCTGTCTATCTTGCCACATGCTTCCAAGGCAGTGAACTCAGGAAAATTCTTGTAATCTATGCTGGATGGTTAATTTTGTGTTCTTGCATCCTGAGTGGTGACTTCATAGCTCACCTTGCAAATAGAGAATATGAAAATAGTCAAAAGGGACATGAATTAGACTTCTTAGTGAAAAATGAATTAGACTCTCAAGGTTGAGAACAGGGAACATCAATTATTGGATCATTTCAGTATTTCTCAGAATCTGAATATCGTTGAGAAGAAAGACCATCATTGAAGCCCTTGGCCTAAGTAATGCATTATCTATTAGGGTGAACACTTAAGGGTCTCTTGTCTAGTCCTTAGGCAAACGTAATCTGCTCTCTATGAGAGCTTTTTGGTAATGGGTGCTTGCAAACTGCAGCACAGGTGATCTTGTTATGCCTCATTCACCCCAATTCAGAAGCAGTTGGAAGCAGTGGTCTTTGGTACTCCTGTATTGATGCACACAACATTGTTTTTAAGGCCCCAAGCCTTGTCATCATATTACCAAGCAAAAGCTTTCTGTTTGTGATTTTGTGTCATAACATTCTAATCAGATTAACCATTATGCTGTTTCTTACTTGAAAGACTCAAAATCAACTTCATGAATTTGACTATTTCAATCTTTTCTGATTACTTTCCTTGTCTTTTTTTTAAAAGTTCTTTTAAAATTTACATCATCAAAGGTTAATATATTCTCTTTGTATCTTATTCAGAACTAAATTCTGCTCAATGTTGCCCATAGTTGTACTTTATCATATCTGAATACTGAGGAGGTATCTCAGGGTTTTTCAGAGTCATTTGTCAGAGAATTGGGATCCATTTTTTTAATAAAGAGGGATGGATGGGGACCGGAATAGATTTCTAAAATGAGCAGTCCAGAATAGGGGATCTTTTTGTCTTTTTGCAGGGTCATATAGCTGGAAAAGAAAAATGTTTCTTCTATGATGGTTGGGGAAAACTAGCTCTCTGATGATTTTCTCATTAACCAGAATGTATTCAACTAGGATCTATGCAAAAGCAGTGTTATGTTTTCTAAAATCTCTATAGCATATTGTATTTTGAACTGAGTAATTAATGTAGGTATAAATATGACTGGGAAAAAAGGGTTAAGTGTTATTAATCTATAAGGCTAGGCCTGTAGTGTTAGACTAGGTATGAAATCAAGGTTTGGTAGGTGCAATGGAGAACTCTAAACTTCAATGCCTAGTATCCACTGTGGTGTATCTTTGGAGACTAGATGTGATAAGGGTCACAGGCCAACAATAGGATGGCATCTTTCTGTTGTACAGCAATATGTGGTGTTGCCAGATTTCTGAAACATTTTCATTTAGAAAAAATAGAAATTCACATACAGGAGAAAGCATCACTAAATACATCGCGTCAAGTTGTTTGGCGTTCAGAGGATGAAAATAGGCCAATCATATAAAAAAGAATGTGTTTCTATTTGTAATTTCCATTTGTATAGTCATCACAGAGCTATAGATCATTATTTTAGACTTGTTATTTCCACAAAATAAAGTCAGCCACATTTTCAAAGGCTAGTCTCATTTTCATCTCACTCCCCATTTTGAAAACCTTTTTACCTTAAAAGAATTAAAGTCTCAGCAAGGTGAATAGATATTATATTAGCAAGATCTTAAGTACCTTTCACCCAACTTATGCACAGTACATTATCAAAACTAAGAAATTGACACTGCCACAGTTTTCATACTGTATTCAGATCTCAATATTTTTACCCTGACTGATTTCTGTGTGTGTTTGTGTGCAATTTTTACCATGGGCAGATATTGCACCTACCACCATGATTATGACACAAGATTCTGCTCACGTTACCCTTTGTGCTTCCAAATATGCATCCAACTCCTCCTACCCCAGGAAATCCTTATTTATTCTTAGTCTCTACAACGTTGTCATTTTGAGATTATATTGTTGTAATATAATATGTAATCTTTCAGATTGGGTTTCTTCACCTAGCATGATTCCCTTGAGATCTAAGTTACACAGTAATAGTTTCTTTTTAGTACTGAATAGCATTCTATGGTGTGGGTAGGCTACAGTTTGTTTAACAATTCTTCCACTGAAAGATATGCACTTGTTTTCCATCTGGGGTTACTATGAAAATATGGCTATAAACATTTGTGATGGGTCTTTTGTAGATGTTTTCTTTCTTTTTTTAATCATTATTTTTTAATTTAACCTTTATAGGATCTTGCAAAATAGGAAAATGAAATAAGAAATGCTGTCACAGGATAAGATTCATATAATATGTACAGTTTGTAACTACTCAAGTATAGTCTCATTGTAAAAAATGCTACAATGACAAACCACACTTAAAAAAAAGAGTTCTTAGTGGAGAAAGACAAATTTATATGAACACAGAACACAACAAAAATAAATTATTTCTTATTCAACCTTTCTGTTCTAGTCAGGTCTTCAACTGGCTGAATGAGGCCATACCCACGCTGGGGAGGGCAATGTGCTTTTCTGAATCTACCAATTTCAGTGCCAACATCAGCCAAAACCATGCCCACCACCCAGAAAAACATCTTCCCAAATCTGTCAGTGGAGACAAGATGTGGCTCAGCCTAGCTGACACATGAAACCCACCATCACAGCACCTCCATTTAAAACAAGTCAGAGGCAAAGAAAGCAGCTTCTTTTTCTTATTTCCTTCTAAGCCAAATGTTGAGGCATTGTTTGGCTATGGGATCTGGGTAAATGATACTGGAGAACTCATAAATTCTAAACTATAGTCTCCTTCACAGTTGAAAGAGGGTGCTAAGAAGAGAGCTGGATGAGTAGGGTTATCAGCTGATAATGGAGGATGTCGAAGACTTTCAACCCACACACATTTTCTGGGGAGTCCCCAGATTTGTGTTATAAAACCTTTATGTAGATGTTTTCATTTCTCTGAGATAAATATGCAAATGTGTGATTTTTGAATCATATGATTTGGGTATAGTTGATTTGTATTTAAAAAATTGCCTAATTATTTTCCAGATTAGCTATTCATTTCTATATTTCTGCTCTTCTCATTTCTTTGACAAAAGTTGATACTCCCTCCACTTTTTATCTTAGCTGCTCTAGTAGGTTATCCCACATTTGCAAATGATGTAAAATGTCTTTTAGACTTTGTCACTAAAACTGGCTACAGTGAGATAAATGGGTATATGAGCAGTTAGGCACCAGCACAGTTACATAGTCCATGTCCACATGATTTGATTCAACAATTTGGCTAAATCCTAGGAACATAAAAATCCAATTATGATAGAGATGTTCATCATGCAGCAAATTTTGATAAGCTTCTTATATTTCTTATTAAATCTATTTTTCACTGACCAAGCCAGAGAACTTACCACTGAATAAATAGATTGCTTTGCATTAGTGAGTAATTAGAAAATATTTCTAGGGACCTAATGAAAATTAGGCATCCTGAAATCCTTTCTTTACTTGTTGGTGTGTCAATATATGATTTATCCAGTATATTTTTCTCAGAATGTTTGGAGAAAATGCATTCTGGAAAGATTCTGCCCACAATGCTAAGGAAAACTAGTAATAATTCCTCCTGGTTCTCTATTATTATATATGGATTTATAATTATTCACTCCTGGGGTCAGCTGTGGAGGGGAGTATATTTGCATGGATCCCAACATCTATCTTTCTCCAAATAGAAGAAACAGAATGAGTTAACTTCTCAAATTGTCTTGCACTAGAAATGATAAGCCTTTGTCTTCTTTGTTCTAATTTTCTATCACAGCAGACCCATGAGAATATGATAGGCTTTGAATTCTGCTTTCAAAAATTTCATTCAACTATATGAGTTCTGTGGTCCCTTGAGCTATATTTTAACTTTTATGTATTACAATTATGATGAAGATCAATATGAATAACATGAACGCAACACAAGCCAGCCAGTTGGTATAGAATGGTCTCATAAATTGCCAAGACACAGAGAAACAGCTTGCTGTGAAAAAGAAAGAAATAAACCACCCCATAATTTTTAAACTATCACTTTTATAAGAGTGTTCAAGACAAAGAGAACTCTAGATAATAAGTGCCTCCATTTATAGCCATTCATTTGTAAGGAAGAGGAAAAATAAATCTTGGAGGGAAACCCAGGATGGAGAGACAGTTGAAAGAAAATCCCCACCCTATTTTTTCTAAGGCATCCCATGTACACCTGTACAGTACACCATGGCACTATCTTTTGGGAAGGACTATATAGAAACAGGGTATTTCCAGAAACACATAGATAGAAGTGTCCACAAAGACCAGTCCTGCAAGATGCTTCTTTCCTTTACAGCCTGGAAATGGAGTTGGTAAATGGGATCTAAAACAAAACATTTGTTTAATCCAAGAAACTCATAATTGATTAATGCCTCTTCATAAACATTAATGGTTTAACTATGGCAGATTTTTCCCCCTTCTAAGTCTGAACAGATGTCTGTGTAGGCACATGTAGAGATGCCATCCCCAAAACTATCACAAGTCCCAAACCTGAGATGCACAGTTCTATATAACATGTTCTTTCTATTCAACTGTTACCAAAGAACAAAGTACAGTGGTCTTCAAAATCTGCAGTTCAAATAGCCTCCAAGGAAGACAAAGCAAGGCCAGTTTTAATGAGTAAGAGCAATAGAAAACTTCCAATGAATAAGAGTCTTCTTTCTCAGACTCCTTATGAAATAATGTGAGAATTCTTGGAACCCCCTGCTATCTTCTTCTCTTAGGCAGTTCTCACCACTCTAGGGTCTAAAAGCTGCTATCACTTTTCCCCATCTTACTGTCATGTCATCTGTTAATAACCCTTCACATTTCTTGAGATTGTTACAGAAATATAGAGCCAATTGATTTTGCTTTGTGCTTTCTTTCTGCCCTGTTCTTCATTCATTTCATCCCAAGGTTTCTATTTAAGGTATGCAGAAGACTTAAGATCATTCTGTTAATATATATCCAGGTTCTCTAATTTCTCTTTTTTGCACTTTTCTTAAGAGAAAACATGATTCACATCTGTATTTTTAGTGCATAGGTTATCTCAAAAATCATGCTATACTTCAAAGCCATTAAAACTGAAGTATCTAATAACTTGCTTAGTTGCTAAATATTCTTGGTTACTAAACTTACCTTCTAATAAACTTAGATAAATTTAGAGTGATACATGAAGATAAAAAACTTTTTTTTGTTGCAGACACAGTGGCTGGGGTTTGATCCATGCCAGTTTTACCCTAGCGCATGCTGAGATGGCAATTGAGACTGGGCATGGTGGTGCACACCTGTAATCCCAGCACTTGGTAGGCTGAACACAGGTGGATCACTACAAGTCCAATCTATGTAGTGAGACCCTGTAGACCCTGTCCTAAAATACAAAAATAAAAGAAACTTTTTGTGTGTGTGCAGTACTGGTCTCAGACACTGAGCTATAGCCTAATCCCTCTGTTTATTTTGAAATAAAGTGTTAATAAATCACTAAGTTGCCAGGTTGGGTTCTACCTTATGATCTTCTGCCTCAATCTCCAAGACTGGATTACAATGTTGTGCCACTATGCCTGAGTACATTGTTTTTGTTTGTTTGTTTTTTGTTTGTATTTTAGGAAAGGGTCTACAAGGTGATCAGGGTTTCACTAATAGATCGGACTTGGAGTGATCCACCTGTTTACAGCCTCTCATGAGCTGGGATTACAGGTGAGTGCCACCTCGCCCAGTCTCAATTGCCATCTCAGTGTGACCCAGGTGTGGGACCAGCATGGCGGGCCCAGGAATCGAACCCCTGGCCCCTGTGCCTCCTTGCAGATGTTTTAATCCACTGAGCTATTTGGCATCAATAGCTCAACTGTCTAAGCACCTGCCTGGCAAGTGCAGGGACATGAGTTCCATGCCCAGTACTGCAAGTTGTGCTGGCCTTGTGTTGAATTGGCTACCATAATCAGGCATGGTGGTGCATGCCTGTAATCCCAGTGCTAGAGAGGCTGAGACAGGAGGATCACTATGAGTTTGAGCTGCATAGCAAGACATTGTACCGAATGAATGAATGAATGAATGACTGAATGAATAATGATTTGTTTCAAAAGAGAGAGAAGTTTATTTTGCCTTATTATTTCAGAGGATTTGGTCCATGGGAGGACAAGGCAGAAACAGCACAGCAAAAAGGCATGATGTAGAACAGGTGCTCAACTTATGGCTGCCAGGAGGTGGAGAGAAAGAAGGGAGGAACTAGGAAGAAGAACACACTCAGTCACACCACCCGAGGCCCACCTCTTGCAATCAGGCCCTACCTCCTACAGCACATTCAGCTGTTAACTCATTAGGCAATTAGTTCACTGACCAATATAGTGCCCCAAGGGTCTAATCACTTTTCAAATGTCCCACCCTTTAACACCTGAGACTTGTGGGGGGCAGAATAGATTTAAATCCTAGCATTGGCATCTTACACAGTCAAAGGGATCACAGATGTATTTTCTGACCTGAGTATTTGCTTTATAGTAGAGTTACTGGGGATAGGGGTAGAGGTCTAGCATGGTGATAGAGCACATTCCTGCCTTGAACCAGGCCTTAGGTTGTATATCCAGCACTACACACAGAAATAAAGTACTCTTCAGTTTCACAAACTAGGAATGAGCATTTTTAAAAGTTCCTCCAAGCGACTATATTAGGAAGCCAAAGCTGAGAATCTAAAATTATATGTGTGTCAGTCTTACCTAGTTGAATTCTTGTCTTCACTTATTTTATTTAATCCATGCCAGAGATTGAAGCCAGCACCTTTACAATGAGCTACAGCCCCAACTCTCACTTTGCTTTGTTTCTTAATTTTGAGACACGTCCTTGTTAAGTTGCTGCATTGTCCGGGTTGGGCTAGAACTTGCAGGCCTCTTACCTCAGCATCTCAGAGCCCTGTGATGACGAGCTCTGTGATGACAAGCCTGTGCCACCATGCCCAGATTCTTCACTTCCACTAAAAATTCACATCAGAGATGGATGCCCCTGGGAAGGTATTCCAGCTTCTCCCCATTCCCAGTCAGGACCCCAAAAGCCTGCTTTCCTGTATCTATTTCATCCTTAATCTTTACTTTCCAAAGATGAGTGCAGTAGGGAAATTCTCCTCAGTCTTTAATTAATTTTTTTTCCTGTTCCCTTGTTCCTGCTCCCTTCTACCTTTTAGAGTCTTTACTCCATTTGCATTCCCAACCTTCTCTACAACATCCTCTCTCCTGTCAAGACTTAGGTTTGAACACTATTGCCACTTAACATACTGTCTTACCCCTGCACTGTCCTTTTAGTGCTTTTTTTATTTTTGTT
>PVKN010042955.1:0-10312 GCA_004027915.1 Capromys pilorides | reverse complement strand
TATATTAGGCCAAAGATCTTGTTGTGTCTCATGAAATCCTGTTGTATAAATAAATAAATAAATAAATCCTGCTATATCAGTGTAAAAATCTCTAGAGACATCGTTTTATGATAAAGTTGACAAATATCAGTGAAAACTGAGGGCTTCACTTTGAGGCCAGTCTTCTGCAAAAGAGAACCTCAACAAATTCCAGATGTGAACACAACATCTACCACTAGCCAAAAGAGTCTTCCCGAAGGCAACAATGTCTGAAGTTACCTTCCTTTTTGCTTACCAGGTATTCATCAGTACCAGAAGTGGCTCCTGGGTCATGAGCCGAATCTCTGAAGATGGTTATCCGTGGGACATGGTGTTCCACACTAGGTTTAAGTCAATGCTCCGAAACATCCTGCCACCAACAGTTCGCAAATGGATGATGGAACAACAGTTAAACCGTTGGTTCAACCATGCAAATTATAGTCTGGAGCCTAAAAACAAGTAGAGTTATTTTATGGTATATTCATTGCTTAACAAGGTTGTCTGAAGCTGTCTTTCTTGCAAAGATCCAAATTGTTAACCGTGTATGTATTATATAGGTCTTGGAGTTTGAAATTTACATTTCTTTCTACATGTCTTGAAAACATATTTAAGAAGATACTGTAGGAATCTTATAAGAGGTTTCAGAAAGCAGAATTAAGCTTGGTGGAAAGGACTTTCTAGCACTTAAAGTTGTCCAACATTGGAGAAATTTGCTTGAAGAGACCATGAGCTTTCTTTCCAGAGGGATTTGGTAGGAAGCATGGAGCTCTCCATCTAGTGAGTTATGCTTTGATAACTCTGTGTACCATGAGGGTTCTTTCCATGGGAAGTTTTTGAGAATATAGTCTTTCTTCTTCGACAAAGACAAATATTTGCTAATTGCCAACTTATATGTCATTGTTATTTCAAGCACAAACAAAACAGTATTGATGTTTGTTTTTCTTTAGCTGATAGCAGGCTACTTCCTTTAAAAAAAAAAAAAAATAGATCTTTAAAGCCTTATAACAAATGCCATGTAGTTCTATTCTTAGATTGGACAAAATAGTTCTCAAATCTCCAAACACAGACTGTTCAATCATCCAGCCTATCATAAGTAGAGAATCAATGGATTTTGAGACCAAGAGATATTATCAAACCAGGTTTTATCCATTCATTTTTATACTCATGTCTTGGTAGGTTTCATTAGAACTTAATGATTTTCTTTCCTTTCTTATGATCAGGTAGGAATTAAATAAAATACCGAAATAAAGCTAAATAATATAAAAATGGTAGAAGCAGCAATAGGATAATAATCACCAATAACCTAGTAATACAGCTACGTGGGTACTAATTATAAGGTGGCATTTTATGTAAGCCCTTGGGGAGTCTTTTTTTTAAAATGGCTCACTTGAGCCAGATGTTGTGACCCATATCCGTAATACCAGCAACTTAAGAAGCTGAGGCAGCAGTATTGCTCCATGCTCAAGGCCTTCCTGGGCTACTAAGTGAGTTCGAGGCCAGGCTGAAGTATATAACTAGGCCCCATCTCACGAAAACAAAAATAAATGAATGCTGTAAATACAATGTCTTCAACTAATGTCGCCTACATGCTTTTCTATCTTTCTGAGGTTCAGATCTGTGAGAGGATAGTAAGTCAGAGAAGAAAAGGTGGGGAAGCCAACGAATCAAGCTAAAGTTTTACAGTCATTTGAAAATCCCTTAATTTTCAGAGCTACCCCTAAAACATGTCAAGGGTGTTCAAGATTCCTTAGCCGAAGAGCCTTCTGAGTGTTGCTTTTCTGTGTATCTCAGATACCTTATGAAAGAGCCCATACTGAACGATGACCTTCCAAGTCGCATCCTCTATGGAGCCATCAAGGTGAAATCAAGAGTCACAGAGCTCACGGAAACCTCTGCCATCTTCGAGGATGGAACAGTGGAGGAGGACATTGATGTCATTGTTTTTGCAACAGGATACAAGTTATCTTTTCCTTTCCTTGAAGAGTCAGTTGTCAAACAAGGGCATAATATGGTCTCCCTGTATAAATACATGTTCCTCCCTCACTTGAAGAAGTCAACCCTTGCATGCATCGGCCTCATCCAGCCCCTTGGCTCCATTTTCCCAACAGTTGAGCTTCAGGCACGCTGGGCAACGAGAGTGTTCAAAGGTGAGTGTGCAGCTCAACATCACCAATGCCTATGGGGTTCCAAAATCATCGCATGGTTCTCTCTGTGCCTCTGTGTAGCACCTGGCCCTACTTAGAAGGCTATGATTTTCATGCTCCCAGAGTTCAGTTCTGTTCAAAAGAAACCCAATGAAGACATGTCCTGTGCTGCGACTCAGGGGCACAAGAAAAATTTAAATAACTCCTTTTAACAGTATGTGGCAAATGCTTTGATAGAGGAATGCTTATGTGCTGAGAAGACAGAGGGTACTTGGCCCTGTGGGGTGAGGGGAGAGTCAAGGAAAACTTCCTGGATGACTAAACGTCTCAGGTGTAGGAAAGATACCAGCTGAGCACAGGCTGAATGTGGCGGTGCATGCCTGTAATTCCAGCCTTTGGGAGGCTGAAGCAGGAGGATGGTTGTGAGTTCCAGGCCAGCCTGGGTTACAAACTGAGTTCAATGCCAGCTTGAACTGCACAGTGAGACCCTGTCTCAAAACAGAAAAAGAAAAGAAGAAAAGGAAATTACCTGAGCACAGGCAAACAGAGGACTGAGGCACATGGGATTTACAGACTGCCTGACATCCTAGGAGCAAGCCCTGATGGGGCAGGGGGCAGAGAGAAGAGATTAATCTCAGGGAAGAAGGAGAGGACAAAAAAAGAAAGGAGGAGAGGACAGGGCACAAATCTTTGCCAGGTAGGCGTTTAATCTATCTCCCTGGCCCTTAGGACACAAATCTTTGAATTTCACACTAAGGATCCTGAATCAAATTGTACACCAGCTCTTCCCTCATCTAGCTGCATGTCAAGGCCCTTGTTGATTAAGTCTGGGCCCCCCAAGCTGCAGAATCTGCATCATAAAAAGACCTTTGACCAGAGACACCAGTTAAGGGCACAAGCGAGGACAGGCTTTCTGGGTGGTATTATCTCATGTTATTTCAGCAGTCCTGTGGAATATAGATTTAAAGGAGGTGAATACTGGAAGCTCGGTGACCAGTAAGAAGTTAGCTGTGCTAAAATACAGTGACACCCAGGCCTGAACAGAGAGACAAAGTGAAAAGAGGATGCAAATCTGAGAAATCTTCAAGTAGGAAGCCAGCAGGGCATAATGGCTTAGTCAGTTGATTAATCAGACTTTATCAGCAAGGGCCTTGACATGCAGTTCAGTGTGGATAGAGAGGAATTGAGGGCATGTTGCAGACCTCTAGCCCTGGAAGTGAAGCAGCTAGTGGCGCCGGCAGTGGAGGAGGGCTCTGCAGAAGAAGGTGCAGGTGTGGGCAGGCAGCCTTTGATGACAGCTCAGGTTTGCAGTTCTTGAATCTGAGATGCCTGATGCCTAGTGGTATGCTGGGGCCTTGGCCATTTACCAACCCATGTATGCCTTGCGGGTGAGAGGCAGAATCACAAGCACCAGGAGCAGAGAAAACAGCTCGGTGGCATATGCACCTGCCTGGGAAGCGAGAGATCCTAAGTTCAATCCCCAGCACCAAAAAAAAAAAAAAAAAAAAAAAATTGCAGGTGCCAGGTAGCTCTTGCACTGGTGTTTTCTATCCCCTCCACCTGTTTCCACCCTCCTCTCTCACCAGCTATGGCTATGGAGAACAGACAAGGGGCCTCTGGAGAAGAACTGAACTTTAGGAGCCAACTATTGGGAAAAGCAATGCCAGTGCATCAAGCTCACTGAGACCCACCTTTCTTTTTCTAGGCTTGTGTAGCTTACCTTCAGAGAAGACCATGATGGAGGATGTTATTAAAAGGAATGAAAAAAGAATTGAACTGTAAGCATGATTTTAAAAACAAAAGTCTATTTAGAGCAATGGTGGTAAAAGCAGAATGACCTAACTATCTACACTAACACAGAGCTGTTTGATAAAGCGTAAACTTCTGGGCCACAACCCAGTGTCACTGAGTCAGAAGCTTTGCAGATGAGAGTGGAAATCCACATTTTTAGATTCTTCCTAGACAATGCTTTTACAGTGTGTCTAAGAAAAAAGGGTAGAAACTGTACCAGATCAGAATTCTTTTTTTTTTTTCTCTTGGCTTAGTTTCAATTCAGTTTTATGTGATGCCTATGTTAGATTTTACATCTTCTCAGGTCACCTGTCTCCTGGTCTGGGAGGGAGTCAGGTGGACAGTGACCATGACAGTAGCCTGACTGTCTCTGGAAACGTACCTTTCGGTCCCCATCCAAATAAATCGGGAAGAGTTTCAGGCATGGGGGTTCGAGGATTTGTTGTCTTTCCTGTGGCTTCGCCATGGCTCACCAGGGACCAAGCACTCTTGGGACGTTTCCTTGAACTTCGTACACCTGGGCAAAGGGTTATTGTCATGTTCAAATTCTAATTCATTTGGCATTGACTGCATATGCACTGCATACCAGCCAGGCTGCCAGGTTCTTCAGTAATTTAACAAGGAAACACTAAGCGTTTCCTTGGCGCCGACACCGAGCGAGACTTCCAGAAACCTGCGCTGTCGCCCACATCTCCACAGCGGGCTGACTAGCACAGCTTGCCTGGAGGCTTGCAGCCGCGTGATGCATGCTAAGCAAAGGCCGCAGCAACGATCAGTCTGGCCCCGTCCCTAGAGCTTCCCGGAGCTCACGGCCACGCAGGGGATGAGCTGCCCTCAGTCTGAGAGACGGGCCCCCCTCCCCCCGATGACTCACACTCTCCCCCGCAGATTCACTCAAGGCTCTCCGCCATCTACGCATTTCGTCCTTAGTTACACAGCTATCCACCTTCAGGGCCACAGAGTGGGAGCAGCCTGTGACTCTGTCCCCTTCACGTTCCTCTTTCAGGTTTGGAGAAAGTCAGAGCCAGCTCCTGCAGACCAACTTCGTGGACTACCTGGACGAGCTCGCCCTGGAGATAGGCGCCAAGCCAGACCTCTTCCGTCTCTGGTTCAAAGACCCTGTTCTGGCTGTGAAGCTCTACTTCGGGCCCTGCAACTCCTATCAGTACCGTCTCGTGGGGCCCGGGCAGTGGGAAGGAGCCCGGCGCGCCATCCTCACCCAGGAAGAAAGGGTGCTGAAGCCTCTGAAGACCCGCGCCGTGAGGGCTGCAGCCGGCTCCCCAGCTCCTCTGCTGCTGAAAATCCTGGGGCTTCTTGCCGTTTTTATGGCCCTTTTATTCCAGCTTCTTTGATTCTCATCTGTCAGTGTGAAGTCGCTAGCTTTATTGTCTTGCCAGTTAGTACAGCTTCAAGAAAACAATATGCAGAGAAAAAATATTAAAGCCGTGCTCTAAATTTTAGAGTTATGAAGGACAAGGAAGAGCAGTGATTGCGAGGAATTAGGAAAACTAGGCCTACGTTGAAAACTAAAGTTATGAGAAATGGAAGCTCTTTGCTCTTTTCCCCTTTTTGGAAGTTCCTAGACTTCCAAAAGTACAGTAAAAAAGCAGAGCCAGAGGATAGTGCTCCAGCCTTCATATGGTTTAAATTATGTGGAAAATATAGAATTTCACAGGATTAAGAGCAACCACGATAGCTTAAATCACTGAAAAATTCAAATCGGGGTAATATTTCAAGCTCTCTCACAACACGCTCACTGGTGTCCCTGCGTCAACTGACAACTAAGGTCAGGCCTGTGAGAGCACTAGGGGGGTAAGAATGGAAAAAATAAATATAGGAAACAGCACCAGTGCTGGTCTCACACAGAAAGCTGGAAATAACCATTTTGCTTGCTACAAAACTAAAAAAAGCCATAATTGCTAACTGAAAACACATGGTATACACAGATACAAACACAGAGTGCTTATCCTAGGCTAGACATCGTATTATGTGTATGCTATAAATATTCTAATTCTCACAATTCTGAGATGGGTATGGGTATTATACCCATTTTACAGATGCTGAAACTGAGAACGAAAGCCATTGTGTAACATGAGCAAGGCCACACTGCTGGTCTTCAGATGGAGCTCCAGTTGGGGCCCAGACTTGTCGGACTTGAGAACGGAGGGTCATACCTATCCACGATATGCTTACTTATAAAAATCTCATGGGTCTGGGGAAATAGCTCCGTGGCACAAGTGCTTGGCTGGAAAGTGCAAGGTGGTGAGTTCAAACCCTGGTCCTGTCCCCACCCCCCCCCAAAAAAACCCAAAAACAGGACTCATTATTGTTAAAGCATTTATTAATAGTTGCTTTATTGATTCTAATATAAAGGTTCACTGTGGAAGCCCTTTACATAGAAAATGGCACTCTTCTTCTGCATATGAGTGGAACGATATTGTTTACAATATTTGTTTTATAGTTCAACTAAATTAAAAGCGTATTTGATGGAATTGACAGTGAAAGACAGCTGAAGAAACGCTTAAAATAATCCCTGATACTTTGGAACAATGAGAATTAAGGAATAAAAGTGCATCTCTCCAGTAGATGGGAAGTGCCCCCCCTTCCATGACAAGCGCCCCCTCCTACAAGCCCACAGCGCATGCGCCGCAAAGGCTGCTGCCTCCAGGCGCTCTAAACCTGGGTGCACTATGACAACTGACCCCTGCATCCAGGGCTAATCCTCAGACAACCCATGCCAAATGCTAAAAAATTTGGAATCTTTTTCATCTGATACAAGCCTGCCAGTTAGGATCGGCAAACATTTCCTTAGAACTGAAGACAAGTAATTGATGTCCGTAAACATTGAGCAACATGACAAACATTTGTCCACAAATGTTCACCGAGCCGCTCTTTCCATGAGGGAAGGTCGAAGATCAAAGACGTTGACGATTAGGTCAAGTTTTTTCTTTTTATCCTTTCAAAGCCTCTGTGGACCCTGTTCTTAGTTTTGGCCCAGAAATCTCCCACCAAGGCCTAGGACAGCGATGGTGAAATTTTATACCCCAAGCCAAAACCATTATATTCTTTGGAAAGCACTAACACTGCGATTAAATCTCAACACTGAGGTTTTAGGTTAGAACAAAGAAAATACCTTTGGTCTTAAAAGTAATATGTATTAACAGAGCTTCCCCTGATATAAACAGCTTTCTATAAACAGCTTTTTTAAAGATATAAATTTGCATAGGTGCGCGTTTGCATAATTAACATAATCTTTGCTGTTGTATGCAAGCTGGTATTTTATCAAACCTTGGCGGGGGCAGCGCGGCTCCAGCAGGGCCCTGTGTGTCCCCTCTGGTCCCAACACTCGCCTAGACCAATGCAATGGCAATCTCTCCAGGTGGAAATTTTTTTGAAAGTTCATTCAAAATAATACTAACATTTACACTCAAAATATACTGTTTTCATGGCTCATATAAGCAAATTCCTTTCCAAAAATATCACAAAAGGCGAATGTACCTAATTCTTAAATAAAAAAGGAAACCTGCTTACTTTGTCAGTTATTAAAGATCACCCGCCTTAACTGCAAAGGTCCGCGGATTCTCACTGCAGGGCCAGATGCAGCTACCACCAGTTTTTCTGAAATGGCTTTATTAGAAGGCAGCCACACCCGCCCATTGTCTCTGGCTGCTGCTGTGCAGAGTTGAGCGCCAGTGCAGCAGAGACCCGGTGGCCTACAGTCTTCATATAGTGACCATCTGGCCGTTCTCAGAAAAAGTTTACTCAGGACCAGCGAGATAGCGCTGGGAACTAAAGCGCCTGCTTAGACAACCTTAGCCACGCGCAGGGACTGTAGCTCCTGACCCCCAGCACCATACCCCGAGCCAGCCCCGCCCCCAGGGCAGTCTGCGTCAGCCAGAGTCCGGGTGTAGGGGCGCACGCCTGTAATTCCAGCGCTGGGGAGGCTGGAAGCAGGAGGATCACCATGAGTCCAGGCTGCATGATGAGACCCTGCAATAACCAAACTCATTTTTAAAAAAGCAAAGAAGTTTATCAGCTCCTGGGTTATCATATGCAAGATACTGTCCTACCTGTCTCACAAATGCTTTCTTATTTCATCTTCACCACTGCCACTGCAGTAGCGTTAGTAATTAGCCTTCTACAGGGGGTGAGACTGAACACGTGTTAGGTTGCTACTGCTTCAGTGAGAAAAAAGAAGGGTCCAAATTTATTACCAGATTTACAGTCTTTGAAATTTTCAGAAATCCCTTGAACTATTCCAAAAATTCCTTTTAAAGACAAAGAATTTATTTCTAGAGAAAATTATCTCTGAGGAAACCTGGTCCAGTCTATCCCCGTACTTCTATATATCCTAAACATCAAACTATCCCAGACAAAATGTCTAGAGCAGCACTGAAATCGAACATATCAAGAACCCAGACCTATGGAATCAGAATCTTCACTGAAGTTTACAAGTTGGTAAGCTCTCCTAAATTTAGTGAGTACTAAATTTAGGAACCATTAGTTTGGGATCTGTCCAAAAGAGAAAAAGCTGCTTTCAGAGATTAGTCTGTAACAATTTTCGTTCCTCAAGGCCCAATTCCTCCTCATGTTCAGTTCTGGTGCTTATGCTATGGTTGACAATGTTGGCCCCTTGTGCAAAAAGGCGTTACTGGAAACAATCTTGTCAACTCTCTTTTGCTGTATGATAGCTTGTTTTCTCTATCAAGAGCCAAAATGTCACATTGGTTCTGCATTAATAAACACATTTTAAAATGAAACGTTAGAACTATTATATGTAATGAAATTTCAAACAATTCTTTCAAATGATAAACATTTCTAAAACATAACCAAGAGGAAAATGTTTCCTTGAATCCAGCGTCGCAACTTGGAAGAGGCTGCTATTGACCTGCAACCTGTGGCTGTCAGCCCAGAGGCAGCTAGTGCGACCTGGGCCCAGAGTCGTTTTTCATTCATTCTGCCCCTATAATTAGTGGAAGCATAAAGGAAGCTAAGAAAAAGGCTTCTAAGACCTAACTCCATTTACCCAGGTCAGATACCAAAATGAGATTAAGAGTTTTATGAAGAAAAAGTACCTTTGGAAGGGAAAACAGGGACAGGACAGGAGAAGGCTGGAGGAATGACCAGACCGCAGTGCAAATCTAATTCTCAGTGAAGACCAGACAGGAAGAGAGGCTGGGTAGAAACAGCTAAGAGTGCTGTGCAACTCAAAGAGGATTGATCAGAGCCCTTGAGGACTGGTTCTCCCATCAGAAAAGCCAAGAGGTTGTACTGCTTCTGCCACCTGTTCAACTAAACCACTGTTAGGGCTCACCGCTCTACTCATAGGGGGACACGGGGATAGATAAAACCTAAATTTTAAGATAGCTCGGTAGTCTAAGCACCTGCCTGGTGAGCACAAAGACCCAAGTTCAGTCTGGGATACTGTATGCCCTGTTGGCCCCAGGACCTCAGGTATGCTGTGCCGACCACTGAAACCAGACATAGTGGTACACATCTATAATCCCAGTGCTGGGGAGATGGAGACAGGAGGATCGCTACAAGTCCCAACTGTATAGTGAGACCCTACATCAAATAAATAAAAATTTTAAAAAGTGCTATACTTCCATGTCCACCGATCTATGCTATGTGTTTAGCTCGAATGAATGAAAGGGCTTTCATTGTTAGATATCTCTCTACTTCAAGCTGCGTGCAGGAGAAGGTAGCTAGAGCTGGAGGAGGATCAATTCCTCCTGACGTTGAGCTATTTGAAGTTGTAGCAACCTAAGTAACCTGAGAAAACACTAAAAGCCAATACATCTTACAAAGTGATTCAACCTTATTGAATTGTACTTCTTACAGCTTATGCATCAGGGAACAGACTAGTGTAATGATTTCCCCAACTTCTGTGACTTGTACATGGCCCCCACTGGGGTTTTTAGCCAGTACTATCTGGACTTCAAGCCTGAGATACATGGAAGATGTACAGGACAATAACGCAGTTAAAGGAATCACATAGTATCTCGATATTTTCCAATATCTGCCTTATATCCAAGATGGAATATCATTTAATAAGTTTTATTCCCCTTTCTATTCACCACATTTAGAAATGTCCCCCAGAGTTTTAAAAGTCAGGGCTTATATTGTTTAACCAGTCTTGCATGCTTATATCTGATAATCAGAGCGACTACTTTTGAGATAATATGCAATATAATGACCACTGTTAATTTCCTATCATTCATTTTACAATTCTGCATCATTTTTATTGTTTTTTAAATTATTTTTTAAATAAAAAAAAAGTTTATAGCAGCCCAATTTGTAATAGCCAAATCCTGGAAACAACCGAAATGCCCATCATTTGAGGAATGGTTGAAAAAGAT
>PVKN010042954.1:0-10312 GCA_004027915.1 Capromys pilorides | reverse complement strand
ATTTCTTGCTTAGTATCAAAAACAGTTCAAAACTATAAATCTGCTTCTGAATACAAAAGTAGCAGCACATAACTAATAAATTTGATGTGTCCTATTCTCATGGTCCCTATGTTTAAAGTCAGTTGTACTTAAAGCTTTGAGTCTTGGTTTCATAACTATAAAGAATAAGCATGCTCTTTCATAGTTATCCCTGTGGTCTTCTTGTTTAAATACTTCAGAAATTAATACTGCAAAGTGGTCTATTTTGAGGTTGGGTTGTCTAGTGCTGTAGTTTGAATCTGAAAATTCCTCCAAGGCTCATGTGTTAAAGAACTGGCTCCCAGCTTCTCACTATGGAGAGAGGGTGGAAACTTGCAGAAGAGGGGTGTGATGGAAGGCCTTTAGGTCATTGGGCGCATTCCCTTGAAAAGCACTGCAGGGCTCCAGCCCTTTCTTCCTCTCCTTTCCTTCTTGGCCATGAAGTAAGCATGCTTGTTTTAGTATGTGCTCCCCACCGGCTGCCTTACCTCACCACAGGCCCAGGGAGCCAGCTGACTATGGATTATAACGTCCAAAACTGTGAGGCGAAGGAAACCTTTTCTCCTTATAAGTTGATCATTTTAGGTAATTGTGATAGTGATGCGAAGCTGACTGACATACCCAGACAGCAGGATCTGAGATGGGGCTTAACACATAGACTTAGCAGCAAGAGACCTTGAGGCCAAGGGACACTTGTCAAAAGGAAGGAGAGAAGCAGGAGGCAGGAGATGGAGCAGATCTGCAAAGAAATCTCAGTAAAGACCTCACCCCATTCCACAGACAGTGCTGGAGGATTCTTTAGAGTGGCCTGAAGTTGGGGGAGAGAAATCTGGCTAGAAGAGGAGCCTTTGTTTCTCACATCAGTCCTCAAATGTGGGCAACTTCAGCAAGGTGACATGGCTTGAGACTGTAGAGGGGGCAGTCCTTGAAGGGGCTGACTTCTAAGTATGTGCTCTGGGATGGCTCCCAGTGACTGGAAGAGCACAGCCTTCCTTTCCTAAGATAAATCTGAAGAGCACATAGCACCTGTGGTGAAAAATTTCAAAATTTGAGGAATTTGTCTTTTTTAAAAATAAATAATTTAAACTTGTTCAAGATTCATGTTTATTCTTCAGAAGACTAAAACTGTAGTATTACATTCACATTATTCAGATTTGCTATTATTTATTTACTTGGTCTGTGGAAGAATGTTCCAAAGGATTCTAATAAAACTATGATTTTGCTACTTCTCCTTATATTTTTAATTTTCTATTGTTTTTCTCTTTTTTTCTTGGCACCTTTACAGCTGCATCATTCAAAACGTAAGTATCCACACTATTGCTTCTTCACTGTGGCTTGAACCTACTGCTTGAATTTCTTCACACTCAAGTACACCCTTGGCCAGATTGATTGATTGATTGGTTGATTGATTGATTGCTTGACTGATTGATTTTTGAGACACAGTCTCCCTGAGTCACTGAGTTTCCCAGACTGGGTTTGAACTCGAGAGCCTCCTGTCTCAGCCTCCCAAAATACTGGTCTTACAGACATGTGCTGCTTGATTCACCATCTACTGCTTAATGCTCATCTTGTAATCTTATATTTAATTTGGCCAACTAGTTTTTCATTTTCAGGGCATTTACCAGATTTCTCCTAGTTTTATAGATGCAACAACCCCTTTCATCTACTTTGTTTGCAATAACTATGGTTGCACTTTCCTTACCCCCACTCCTCTGAACTTGGGAGGTCTTTTCATATGCCTTTATCTGTTTGCCCATGCTTAGAGAGCAAGGCCTGTCTTTTGCACACACTGGAGGTTTGTATGAGTTCTAAGAGAAATTTAGTAGATCTTTGATTGGATATTTCGGGCCACATGAAAGGAGAAGAAAGCATTTAGATGTATTGTAATTTTTCTTTTTCAAGGTTCAGCTGCTTGGAGAGATAAGAGAGGTGCTCAGAACTAAAGCCATCTTTGGCAAGGAGTGCTGCTTAGGGGGGAAAAAAGTTTCTGTTTCTTGTTTGTGGGAAGCCAGAGGTGACTTCAGCCCTTGGTCAGCAAGGCCACAGTAGTGCTCCCATGTTTCACACCCCAAGTACCCTATGAACCTGAGTCACAGGATCCGTTTGAAATGTCCATTGGCTCAGCTTTGCATCCAAAGATGCAGATGGGTTCCAACACTGTTCCTGAGTGACTTTGTAGACCACCCTGGCTGCCTCCCAGGAATTGGCAAGGCTCAGACAGGGTCTCCAATGCTGGCATTGAAGCCTACTGTTCTAAGTATATGGTGGCTCGCAGCTGAGCTCAGCTCTCTTTCCATGCCCACCCTGGCAGCCTAGTGCCATGATGATATTCATCAGTGCTTCTCTAGCTTGTAAGAGTTGCCTCTCCCTGGCTTTGGGCAGAAACAGAATGTTTTGTGGTTGAATGCAAGAACAGCATAGTTTCCACTGTATTTGTATATTCTGTTGGTCATCTTACAAGCAGTTTGTAAAGAAAGGGAAATGTATGACAGCCTTGTGGAGCTCTTGACTGCCAGTTGGGGTCTGAGTTATGCCCAAAGGAAATGTTCATTCAGGCTTGAAGGAGCAGAAAGTAGAAAATAGGAAGATGAATGCAGAAAAGACAAGCAAGAGATGGAAGAAAAAGACACATAGAACGTAAAAGAGAACGGTCCTGCCAACGGTCTATGATGTCCATGTGTGCTTCTGATATCACCCGCTGCCTCTGCCAATGGTGGACAGGATTCCTGGGGGTGGGGGTGGGAGCAGGGGTCCCATATTCACCAGTGACTCTTCAGAAATGCACTGGTGCTCAGGTTGCTGTTCTGGGTGAGCTCCTTGCCAATTCTTTTCTCTTCTGCCATTCACTCTTCTGGGGGAAAAGGGGACCTAAATCTTCTTGGTCTCATTCTTAAAAGATGTCAGTAGCGTGTTGTGATGCAAGCTACAGGTGGTATTGAAGGCAAGGTGGAGAATTTTGCCTCCTGACAGTTGAAACAAGAAAAGGGTCCACTGCTTCTCCTGGATAGTTTTTCTTAAAATGTTGGGTTTATAGGTAACTGATTTAGCCTATTTTGCTGAAATGGTGATGGAGGATGTGGGAAGGAAGAGAGTAAAAAAGGAAATGGAAGAAGGGAGAGAGGGAGGGAGGGAAGGAGGGAGGGAGGGAGAGAGAGAGAGAGAGAGAGAGAGAGAGAGAGAGAGAGAGAGAGAATTCCAGTCTGAAAATACTACGACACGTGATGGGGAAAACATCCCTAGAGCAGTTAAAAATCATTATTAGAAAATAGATTTTTCCTGTTCAGAGCCCAATTTAGATAGTGGGGGGCTTTGTGGATAGGGCTGAGGAGCAGAGGCTGAGAAGCAGGATGAGAGATGAAGTTCCACTGGCCCCTCCGAATGAGGATTGGATTTCTGTTGAATTTTTTTATGGATGCCTGTATGCCTCCCCATCACATTAAAGTCGGGATGAAAAATTATCTCAGGCTCACCAAGGAAAACAGATCTGCGTGAATCAAGATCTCATTGCCGAGGGCCGCGTTATCACATGGAATTTCTTTATGGGTCAACATAGCTGATTTATTTATGTGTGTATGCTGTGGATGTCTATTAGGCCTCCCAGACTGTGATCACCAGGGGGACAGCTGGCTTATGTATGTGTTGCCGGGGCCCTGTGGGAAAGCTCTGTAACACATTCGCTAAGGAGAAGGGGAAGAATTGCGTGGCAACGTGTCTGGCTCCCTCTAAGCAGTCCAGGAACACCAGGAGTGGCAATGCCTAGCTTTTTCATTGCAGTTCCACCAATTCTGGATGCATGAACGTGGGACAATAGTATCTTTCTGTTGAATCTCAGTTTTTTCAGCTGTGAAATGAGTGTAGCAATTTCCACTACTGGCCCAGTGTGTTGCGATAGTGGCTGAAATATTATAGGAATACCTAATGTGGTAGAAATTAACAATCACCATTACATCTGTTTATTGATTCATTCATTCAACAAATATTTATTGAGCAACCACTTTGGGACAGGCAGTTCTGGGGACCCAGCAAAGATCAAGTAGCCACTATCATGGCCTTGGCTGTGCTCAGAGCCCAGTCGAAGGATAGAGACATTCGCTCTTCTTCCATGTCGCACTAGTAGACTCGATTCTTTATCTTTGAAATTCAAAACTTCTCTCAAGATTTCTAGGTGTTTGTCTTTTCTCTGTATTTGTTCCTGAAACTTGCTAAGTCTATTTGATTTGCTGACAGAGGCTGTTTTTCAACTCAACAGAGTTTTCTTCATCTTTTCTGTGTGCCCTTTTATCTTCATATGAGATGATGCCAAGTGCTGTGGATTCGTGCTCCCACATTCCTTCATTTTCTCTCCTTCTGTTTATGTCTTCATGGCAAGTGGAAAGTTACCAGGGGCTGATGTCCCTGGGCATTGGCTAATGGTATTCTAGCTGCCCAGTTAGACCTAACTTATTGGCCTTTCATTAGAGTCCTCGCTGCCACTCACCTCCCAGAGATACACCGTGTGTGTATGTGTGTGTGTGTGTGTGTGTGTGTGTGTGTGTGTTTTAGGGAGAGTCTACAGGGTGTTCAGGCTCTCACTACTAGAATGGACTCGTAGTGATCCACCTTTTTACAGCCTCCCAAGAGCTGGGATTACAGGTGCGCACCACCACAGCCAGTCTCAATTGCCATCTCAGCACGCCCTAGGGGTGGGGCCAGCATGGCAGGCCTGAGGATTGAACCCCTGGCCCCTGTGCCTGCTTGAAAGTGCTTTAATCAGCTGAGCTATTTGGCTGGCCATTTGTTACTGTCTTTGTCTATTTAAGGAGTTTGGCATATCATTCCCTGCATCAAAGTGTGAGCCAACATGCAAGGAACCGACTTGCCCTAGTTTGTATAAAGACTGTCCCAGTTTGAGCTTTGAAAAGTCTTCATCCAAGGAGCCCTCTCAGTCCTGGACAAGCCAAGAGCATTGGACATTGTACCAGTAAGGCACACACACAATTGCATATTGGTAACAAATAAAAATAAAATACTGACATAAATACCTAGTGCTGATCTTGAGAAAGCTGCTGAGGAGCGCACAACCTGACTGTGAGGCTGGACTAAGACATTAACTAATTATAGTTTCACTTGAGCTCGACACTTTCAGATGGGGCTAGAAGTCAGCGGTCTTTCCTCTCCGACCAGGTGCAGTGGAACAAACAGCAGGCAGAATTCACGTTTAGCTTTGCACGCAGTGGTCCTACACCCGAGGTCCTGTCCTTGTTAAATAAAGGGAGAAGGGAGGAGAGAAGCCAGAAATGTTCCCTATAACCTCCCTGGAATGACGAGACAGAGACAGACAGACAGACAGACAGACAGACAGACAGACACAGAGATACACAGACACACAGAGAGGCAGAGACACAGAGACAGAGACAGAATCTACCCTTTACTAATTGCTCACTGTGCTCCAAGCATCCTATGAAGCTTCTTACATATGTTAATGTACGTGATCTTCTCAATAATTTTTGAGAGGAACTTGTATTTCCCCTGTAATTCAGGCAAGGAAACTGAGGTACAAAAGAGTAGAACCATTCGTGTATGACCTTCAGCTAATCAGTGCAGATGCAGGGCTGGGATTCCAATCTAGTTCTCTCCGGGTCATATCAGGTGACACAGCTGTAGTCACAAATCTCAACTGATATGACTTTGGTTGAGCACCTTCACCTGTCCATGCCTCAATTTCTTCATCTGTCAACCAGTAAATGTGAAAGCACTTTAATCATCTTACTCATATGCATTGCTTTATTATGACATGTACTTTCAGCAGCATTTTGATTTCAAGAACAAAACACTGAACCTCACAATTTCAAAAGTTAGCCCTGTGATGTGGAACCCATGGATGTGGCTAAGATGTAGCCTTTATTGACAAGCAGAGTAAAGTAGCAGGGTGAGGCCCGTCCCTGTGCTAAAGCCTCGGATTTCTTTCACCTTTGTGTTTCTAGAGGGGCCAGGGGTGTATTGGGTACAAATGTACCCCAAGTTCACTTGATTCAAGATTGAAAATCATGTAATGTCAAGACCCACATCTGTGGAATGGGTCTTTGGTGGTTGGCTAACCTAGCTAGGGCTATGGTGAAGAGGTCCTCAGGGGAAAGGAAGAGAGTAAAGATATCTACTGAGAGCAAAATGAACTCTATCTGCTCCATACTCAGCCTTACTAGAGGTCTTGCCTTAAGGCAGGGACAAGGACAATTTGTCTCTCCAGACTCTTAAGCTCTATAATCTTTAAATTATTTATTTATTTATTTATTTGCTTGCTTGTTTTGTTTGTTTGTTTCTTTATTTATTTATTTTGTGGCTGGCTCAGCCTGCCCTGGTGGTGGGGCTGGCGCAGCATGTGGTGCCGGGGATTGAACTGCAGTCCCTGCAGTTGCCTGAGCTTTCCTAAGCAGGCGCTTTAGACCACTGAACCATCTCGCCAGCCCAAGCTCTATAATCTTGACGTCTTCTGAAAACACCAGTCAGGGTACCACAGGCTTCAGTACCTGTGGATGACTCTGAAAGTCACTCAGTCCAATGCCTTTATCTGGGACATGACTAGAGTCTTAGAAAGATCCCAGGAGTTTCCTGAGAACATACAGCCAATTAATGGTAGAGGCAAAAATGAGAAGTCAAGTCTCTGGACTTCAAGGTCAATGGCCTTTCTCTTTGACCAATTGACCCTAATGTAATTGAAATCCCAGGCCAATAAAATAGTTTGTACAGTGGGGTTAATGTGTTAAAGAGAGCTCTGAGCAGACGTGATGGGGGAGGGAAGGAGAAAGGCCAGTGGTGGGGGAGGAAGAGGAAGAGAGAGAAAAGGGAGAGATGGGGGGAAGAAGGCCAGAAGAGAGAAACTAGATGTGCAATAAATAGGAGGAATGCTATGGAAATTACTTTTTGAATGGCATTTAATTGGTTTATTAGTGTAATTCCATTGCAGTTTGATTCGATTCAAACCTCTGATGTGTGTGATCTATTGCCCACCAAGAACACAGACAGCTTCTACCCACAGCAACAAACAGCAGATCTGAGAGGAAGGAGTAGGGGAAAAGTGAGAGGGGAAAGCCTAGGGTAGCTACATCCTGGCAGCTTCTGAGGCCCTTGAGGACCCACCAACAGGATATTCTCTGCATTTCTGACGGTTAGTGTCAAGCGGCTGCATCTTTCAGACTATTCTACCACTCCCTGAAAAGCAAGCCCCTGTGTGTCTGTGGTGCTATCCTCATTCTAGGGTTCAGCACAGGAGCAGCTCCTGGTTGAAACTTTAGAGACCAAGGTGGAGGCAGAGACCATGAGATTTCAGAGGTGCAGAGGTCTTTAGCTTCAATCTGAAAGCCGCTTGCTTTCTGTCACACATGGAGGAGGGGGTACCAGGGAAAGGAGCAGAGAGGAGATAGAGCCCCATGAACAGAGTGACTGTTTGGAGCTCCATGTGATCAGCACAGAGCTGGGTTGGAACCCAGACCTTCCCTCAGACTCAGGACTGCCCGTGAGTCCAGAACCTCTGTTCAGAAATCTTTCCACATCGTCACACTTCCCAAAGATGGAGACCTACCCCAGTCCATTCCCCAAGGCCAACACAGGGTGGCTTATTCCTTCAGATGTAACCTTTAGCCATACTTTGCTAAAAGTGCCTCTCTTCCAGAAGGCGAAAGTGCAGAGTGTTTTGTGATGCAGACTTGGGGCTCCCAGGGCTTTGTCGCCCCTTGTCATCCCCCACCCGTATACCCAGGCCCACACACATATGCCCTACTTCTGTGTCTAATTACTGAAGCCACATCCATGTGGCTGATGACAGTCATCTGGGAACACAGGCCAGATTAGTTGCCTGTGCTGATTCCAGGGACCTGTAATTTTCATTGGCATCGCATGACTTTTTATGGACCTGAAGGGTGTACATGTGTCACTAATAATCGGCAATTCTGAAGAGCTCCTGCTCTGATTGGGGCTAATTATTTTCATAAAGAAAATAATTAACAATCCTGGCAACTTACCGATGGGGAAAGGAGGGCTGCTTTGGGTATCATTAATTATCCCAGAGCTATACTTTAGGGCCTCTTCATCTCTTCTCAGCCTGGACAGAGTGAAGAGAAGTAGAGGGCCTGCTTCACTCCCTTGAGAGAGCTTTGGTCATGGGTCCCAAGAGCAGGAAGGGGAAGTCCAACCTCTTAGCCAATGGAAGAGGAACTCCTAGTCTGTATCTGAACCCAGGTTCTCCAAGAGAATCTTGTAGCTGGAAGGGACCCTGAAATAAGCCTGCTGGCTTGGGTGATCTGGATGGAATTCTAGCTCTCTGATCTTGATCAGGTGAGCTTCTATGAGTGCCAGGTTTTCAGCAGACCCTGGAAAGCTCATGTCTTGGATTAAGTCTGACAATCTAGAAATCATGTAGAGCTTAACAACTTTGATAAAAAGATTCGAGAGTTTGGTCTCAACATTATAAAAGCCCAGAGAAGGAAAAGAAGCCCAAAAAACCACACAGTCAGTCTCCAGCAAAACCAGGGTCAGACCCAGGTCCATTGGGTTCCTAGTGTTTTCTTTTTGTTTCTGTTTGTATGCTTGTTGTTAATTTCACTATTATGCCCAGACTCTCAGCTACTTGTTCTTTCTTGCAATGTCTAGAACTCTGATAATATGATTTCTTTAGTATAATTTATCTGAGCATGATTTGGTTTGTAAGACTCTTCTGGTGTTTGAGAGCACAGGAGTTTGTGGCAAAGAGAACCCCACTGAAGTTCTAGCATCGGTTCTCATTTGTTTTTTGATCTTGGATGTGTGAATTAAATTCTCTGAGCCTCAGTTTCCTTACCAGCAAAGTGAGGGTGACAACTATGATAGCCATTGCACAAAGAGGTTGGGAGGACTGACTGAACCATCCTTTATTGTAGAAATATTTACCAAGTTGTGCACTGTGCATCAGGTACTGAGCTAGAGTTAGAGCAATGAATATAAGGATGTCTTTTCTTTCATGGAGCTTACCTTTCAGTGGGAAGAGAAAGATCATAAACAGACATGCAAGTAAATATATATTTTGACAAATGAACAGATGGTGGAAAGAGTTGGAGGAAGAATGGCTTATGGTAAGAGAGACACAATGGATAACAGTAGGTGGGGGCCCTGGTCTCTCTTTACATCTGGCATACAGGACATGAAGTGGCATTTCAGTGAAGATCTGGACAAAGTATAGAAACAATCCTGGGACATCGGGGGAAGAAAACATCCCAAGTAGGGGATGTAACAAGAGCAAAAGCCTTCATGTGGAAAGATGCCTAGCCAGCATGAGAGAAAGGGAAACAGTGACATGATGGAACTGGAGAGAGAGGAGGGGCCATCTGGTGCAGAGATTCTTTTTTCTATAAGTTATATGGGCTTTGACTTGAACTTTGAGATGAATCCTGAGTTTGGGAGAGAAGTGACATGATCTGACCTCCTTGGAATGGGGTCACTCTGGCTGTTGGGTGGAGAACAGAATGAAGGAGACCAGGGCAAGGATTAATAAGATAATGCATGTAGACCCCTTAAATATACAGTCTGATATGTTCTAAATGGTTGATAATATACTAGTTTTCTAAGGACATAGATTAAAACTCTCGGGGCCAGAGAGCTATTTCCATGGCACAAGTCCCTGGCAGTCAAGTGCAGGGTTGTGAATTTGAACCCCGGTCCTGAAATAAATAAGTAAGTAAGTAAGTAAATAAATAAATAAATAAATAAATAAAATTTAAAAAAACCTGGGCCAGACCAGGCGTGGTGACATATGCCTGTAATCCCAGCACTTGGAAGACTGAGGCAGGAGGATTAGTGTGAGTTTGAGACCAGCCTGGGCTGCAAAGTGAGCTCAAGGCCAGGCTGAACTGCACAGCAAGACCCTGTCTCAAAAAGGCAAAAAAAAAAAAAAAAGATTAAAATTCTCTAGGAAGGGGGCCAAGGAGCTAGGTCAGTAGAATAACCACTTGCCTGGCAAGCATAAGGTCCTGAGTTTAATCCCTGGTACCGAAAAAAAAAAAAAAAATGTAATAAAATTCTCTAGGAAAGCAGAACCTACAGAATATATGTGTATAGATATAGATATAGATTAGATAGATATCTAATATAGATATAGATATAGACATAGATATAGATAGACATACCTAGATATTTATCTATATCTGTGTCTATATGTCTATCTATCTAGATAAAGAGAGAGAAACAGACAGAGAGAAATGCATACATATTTTATAAATTTTTAGGAAGTTTTATCATAATCTCAGCAGTGGAGAAGCTGCACTGTAGACATTGTCAGGCTTGAGAG
>PVKN010042953.1:0-10312 GCA_004027915.1 Capromys pilorides | reverse complement strand
TGGTTATATGCAATAGGTTTACAACTTTTTAAGGCTGTCTATATCATTAAATAATTGCAATATATTAGTTTCCAGTATTATACTTTATTTATAGGGTGCATATGAGAGCTTATTTTAGTTTGCTAGTTAGGAAGGCTTCACTTATCTTCTTTATATTGGAAATGATAGAAAGAGAAAGGAAAGGAGAGGAAAACATCTTTTTATAAAGAGTGACTTGACTTCCTACTAGCCTGAACTGTGGACTGCCAAGGAAAATAAAGCAATATTTTTTGTTTGAGCTGTGTATCAACAGAGGAATGAACTACTTGCTAGCTGTGAATGACGCATCTTGATGAACTACAGAGAGTGTGTGCTTTTCCACAGTGCCTTGAGAGTTAACGCTGTGCGTTTCATCTCGCTTGTGCTGTTCGGTTAGACGTGGCTGAGCAGTCCCACTTGCCCTTTGTGCCTGGAGTGTTTGTCATCTCCATTCTGTGTTTGGTGAACTCCTTTTTTAATGGTTCCAAAACAAATGCTGTAGTGGTTGAAAAGTGGTTGCTTTAGCATTCGTTGCTTCAGGGACTGGGTTTCCACATGTGTTACTAATCAGGAACATAATTATGTTTGGAGCAAGGAAAAGGGGCCATTCGTGACAGCCAGTCAGGATGAGACATTCGCAAGTCATATGCCTGTAACTGTACCCTCTCAGGCAAATCATTATTGCCAGTCCCATCTTCTGGGTTGATCTAGAGGCAAAACAGAGAAGTGTCAACACCACAACAGGTCAGAAAACAGAGAATTTTTTTTTTCCCTCCTGCTTATTGGAATCAGGAACAATTAAAATGTCCATGCAGAAATGTGAAGAGAGTATTTCTACTTCACAGGCAGTGGTGGCCATGCAGGAATGGAGTAAATCATGATGAGAAGAATAAATAATAAGAAAACAGCCAGCATCAAAATAAGCATCCTTTGGCTTTGCAGCTGGCCTTGTCTATCTTGCCTATCTCTGAGATAGGCGGTAGCACCCAGGGATTCCAGACCACCCGCCTTAGGTGCAGTTCTAGCTGGGAGCTTGTTTGAAGCATCCATAGTAATAAACAATGGGCCTGTGTCAGGCAGTAGAATGTAAATATTTAAAGAGTCCCATTGGCAGTGAGCTGTTTCAAAAACTTTCTGTTTATAATCATCTACCAAAGGAAATGTTTCCTATTATCTGGATTGCATGCAGGAGGTTCCTAAACTTCTCTGCGTGGTTACAGTAACAAGAAGAATATAAAATGCTTTCACTTGTTCAACCCCCTGGCTACTTCTCCAGCATTCAGTCCAACCGCTCAGCTGAGAGGGTGGCCCTGGGGCAGGTTCCAGGTGGCACTGTCTGTCTTGAGCTAATGCACATGACTGAGGATGCTGTAATTGGGAACACATTTGACCGCTTGCTTGAGTTGGTAGGCAGCAGCTGTACTGCGAATTGCCATGCTCACTCTGCAAGGGTGACATCTGCATCCCAAGACAACACCTGGGGCGATTCTCCTCTCATGGAGCCAAGAGATTTTGACACAATCACGTTTGACAATTACAATAGCAAAATGCACCCATGCATTTTGATTGCCCAGTTGAAGAGGTAGTCCACATCAAGCATTTGCTGACCGTCATTGTGCTTTTCTCTTATATTTTATTTTATTTACTTAATTAATTTATTTTGCCATACCAGGGATCAATCCTGGGACTTTGCGCTTACCAGGCAGGGGCTTATGCCATTGAGCTATCTCCCCTGCCCTTTTCTTATACTTTAAAAACCACACATTTTGCTCTTTATTTAATTGTCTCCAATTCTTTGGCCCAGTATCAGTGTTAATAGCCAAAACTGGTTTAGTTTCTGGGCTGAAGCTTCGTTCCCCTGTCTAATTTCGCATGCTACCTGCTGGTGACATTCGAGCTTCCCTTTCTTTGCTTGGATTGAAGCAAGATGATGAATTGTATCCCAGCCAAAAGATTCTTTCTTGAGCTTGTGTTTCTGGCATGGGCATGGTGGTACAAAGCAGTCACTCCCGTGCTCACTGGGCTGGGTGAATGACCGATTGGGGGTCCAACTGAATGTGTGGGTTCATAATAACTATGTTAGAAAATAAGACATTCAGTTGGACCAGGAGAAGCAAGGGTTCCCTGAACAGTGGGACAGTGATTCTGCCTGTGGGGCTACCCGTTCTTCAGCATGTCTTTCCTCAAGCTGCTGTTCTTCAAATACTCATTTGGCTTCCTAAGTGTTGGTCTCCTGGCCCATTTACCTGTTTCTCGGAACCACAGTATCGTGAAGTATTTATTCATTTTAAATGTTGTTCTGTACAGTAATTGACTTGGATCAAATGAATATATTTGGTACCTCCATTTCCTATTGTTGCAGTAACAAAGAACCTTTTAAACTTTGAGGGTAAGAACCACAGCCGCTTCTCCACTCCCCAGTTCCATGACTCAGAAGCTTTGATGGGCTTGGCGAGGCCCTCTGCTTAGGGTCTTATAAACCTAAAATTTAAAATGTGGGCTCGGCCGGAGTCTCACCTGGAGGATGTACTGAATAATCCTCTGCAAGGTCATTCAGATCATTGGCAGAGTCCAGTTCCTTGTGATGGTGGGCCTGAGGTCATTGTTTCCTCGCTAGCCAGGGGCCACTCTGTGCCCCCTCCAGGAGGCTGCCAGCAGTCCTGGCTCTGTTCCTTACTGTTGGAATCCTGTGCACCAGTCTTCCTGACTTTCCCTTCCAGCACAGCGGGAGCACATTCTCCACTTAGCAGGCTTAGGTGCATAGACCCAGGTGGATGGTCTTTTCTACCATGGGGTGTAACAGCCATTGGAGTAGCATTTAGGGTGAGGGATGGAGCTCCATCGCCCAGTAGAACTCAGCCTAACACAGAAGGTGCAGGAGGGGAATCTGTAATAATCCCTGCATGTCCACGCTCAGTTCTTCCTGGCTGGCAGCAGCGTGGGTTCTCCAACACTCCACCTTCTGGTCAGCACCACAGTCTGGCTGTGCGCCTCACCCTCTTTGTCTCCAGAAGTTGAAGGGGACTCTGAGTTGCTGGCACCCAGGCTTTGTTACCCAGTGCTGTGGCCACACTGATGTTGACGGACTGTTTGGCAGCACCGGACTTGGAAATACAATCTTGATACATATTCAAGAATACTGAGGTTTACTGCCCATTTTCTCGGTGAAGCCTATAATTGTATGTTTTCCTCATCTGACTTGACTATTATTGAAGGGAAACAGTTGCTCTCGAAAGCCAGCTGGAAGGACTAGACAGAAAATGTTTCTCGATGAACTTTGCTCTCTCCAGAATTCGCCTGGCTTTGCAACTTTTGTGGTATTTTCTCCAGCTATTTGGTAAATGCCAGCATGCCCCCACCTCCACACACACCACCACTGTTTGGCTTGTCCAGGGTCTTACTCTTTGCAGCGTGCATTCCTTGCCTTCCCCCGTGACATAAACATGGACAGCGGCAGCCAGGAGGTGCTTTTGTGAAACAGAAAGGCTCATTCCGCACTTCAGGACTAAGAAGCTTAGAGGAGCTCGCCGTGTCCCATCTTCCTGCTCCAGGGTTTTGTCCTGTATCTGCCAAGCAGTTCTTCTAAAATGCCACTTGCATCAGCGTGCTGTCCCTCTCCCGAGCCCTTCAGGGCCTCTCTGGTGGCTGTTAGATCACCCTGTGGCCTCCTGGCCAGATCTATTTCTCGCTGTCCCCTAGGTTAAAACCTCTGCTGCATTGTGGCAATATCTCAAGCGTATGTGCCTTCTCAGCGTGCGGGAATGTTGCTTTATCATTACTTTATTTTTCACTTGGCTTTCCCTACAAGATTCTGAGCTTTCAAGTAGAGGATCAGTTATCTTAACTCCCTTGGTAACTTCAGAGTCTTGTTGAAGCCTGCTACACAGTAAGCTCCTGGTTTCCCAGGTTTCCTAGGAAGAGACCCCAGGCAAGCCCTTAAGGTAAGGTAGTGCTTTAGGATCGGGGAGTGTAGCCACTGAGTGAGAAGCACAGAAGTGCGTGAACGCGTGCGTGCTGAGGTCAGCGCGCCTCATTTACGTGCATACCACGGTGGGGACGAGGGTGCAGAGGTAGATCAATGCCAGGCTTTGAAATGCCTTGAGCTTCAGCCGGTAGACGGTAAACAACCACTGGAAGGAAGACACGTGATGAAATTAGTATGTTGCTCTTCTTTATTCTGGCACATGACCCCTGGAAGTGGGGAATTTCTCTGGGTCTGCTCCTGCATGGGAGGACATGGGCACAGGACAGGCCTTGCCCAGCTGGGCCCCCCTCCTTGTCAGGCTAGCCGGATCTTAGCGCCTCTTCTTTCCAGAGCCCACATGGAAGCTCCCAAGCCCGTGTTCCCCACCCACCCCTTCCTCTCCTGCCGGCTTCCCTGAGTCCACGCTCAGCACCCTGCTCTGCAACGTCAGGCTGTTTCTGCCTTCCACTACCCCATCCACTAAAGACGAGGCAGCTTCAGCCACGGCATCGGTCCTGGGCTCTGTCGCCTTCACCTTAGTTTTCCCGATTCTTAAAGGAACACCCAGGACGATTTGACTCATTTTACATTTTACTCTGCCGCTCTGCGTCCCTTCAAGGGAAACCATGTCAGATGCCAAAGACCCAGTTCTTGAACCTGAAGGAAGGACAAGCACCGTCTGGGATTCGGTCTCGCAAGGATGGTCTGAGCTGCGTTCGCATTCAGGAAGGAGACTTGGGTCTGGGCGGGGAAACAGGGCCCGAACTGTAAAGTCCCAAGTGGAACCCGAGAGAGATGATGAAAGGATGGACAGTGATGCAAGGGAAGGGAGGATTGTGTGCAAACACCTGTACTGTTTAGTTTTACCATTTTTTGTTTCTCTGAAAATTGAAAAACTACTACAGGTTTTTTTTTTTTAATTGAAAGACATGCTTTTGTGTCTTTGAAGAGATTTATTAAATAGGGATAAACGGACAATACGTAAATATTTTGAATGAAACGAATCTTACAGCAGCCTTGCAGATTAGCAAATCCCCAGAGAGGCCTTGCTGCTGTTCTAATGCCAGCCTCATTCTCCCTCATCTTCCTCGTACGCAGGCTCATTCTAGGCCGTGATGCATAGGTTTGCTTCGGCCTTCGAATCACAATAACCGGAGAAAATATAAGGTGGCCTTTTTAAGAAGTCACTTTTTATTCCTCTTTTTGAGACAGGGGCTCACTGTGCAATTCAGGCTGGCCTTGAGCTCGCTTTGTAGCCCAGGCTGGTCTCGAATTCACAGCAATCCTGGCTCCGCCTCCTGAGCTCTGGGAGTATAGGTGAGCGCCACCACACCCAGCCTTTTTGTTATTTTTAAATTTATTTTCTTCTTATTTTGCACCAGTGTTCCCACAGGCCCTTGGTACTGCAGTCTCACCTTAAAGCTTTGCGGGCCTTGTTTTGCCTCAGAGATGTCATAGACTATTTTATTTAAATTATACTTACTTCAGCATTTTATCTAGTTTTCCTCATTATTCTCAGGAGGCTGTCTGCTTTTCTTTTTTTTACAGAAACATTGGGAAGCAAGAGTTAACATTTATTCACATCTGATACAAATGAATATTTAATTTGCTCATCAGTCAACAGGATGACTCTTCAAGTTTTATATCTTTGGGAAAAACTTTTTCTATTTTTAGTATCCTGGAAAATGCTTAAGTTCAGTGTGACCATATTTCCTATGACATCACAGGCGCAAGGACCACGTGATTGGTTGACTCGCTGTTGCCACTGACCATGAGGGCAGCATATCCATGGTGACCTTAGGGCACTGTTACGGCCCACATCTAGGATGTCTCTGAAAAGGCTCATGTGCTCAGATGTTGGGCTTTTGAAAGGCGGTTGAGTCACATAGTACTGTGTTTATCAGTGTATGAGTTCCTCAGTGAATCCATGGCTCGGTGGGTTACTAGGCAGTGGAGCCTGCCCAGGAGAGACGGGTCAGTCTGGGTGTGACTGAGGAGGGCACAGCCTCCCCCTGGATTCTGCCTTCTCCTCTGCTTCCTGACCGCTATGGAGTAAACAGTTTCTCTCAGCCAGATCCTCTACCAGGTCCTTTCTGCTTGGAGCCAGCTAGCTACGGACTCAAACATGAGCCCTCATCCATCTCTTTTTCTCTCAACTGTGGGCCTTGGATGTTTTGTCCCAGTGTCCAGAAAATGACTAAGGATGGAATTCATCTGTGTTGCCCTAAGGTTGTATCTGTTGGTTACCTCTATTGTAACCCTTGGTCTTGCAGAGCAGGATCTGAGGCTTTTGAGATAACTGGCTGCACTCAGCACAGTCTCCTCTAGATCTTTTCTTATAATGTATTTTGCACAGGGTCTCACGACACAGCTCAGATTTGTACTGATTCTCCTGTTTTCAGCCTCCCCAATGCCGGGATTTGCCCTATCTGCCCTCACTCTCTTGTCCTGTTTAAGCTGCTAGTGAACTAAACGATGCCCCCTCATGTTGGGGTAGATGAGCAGTTTCACTGAGCCCATGGATTCACATTAAAATGCCTTTTGGAAACACCACCATGGGCACACCCAGAAAATAGCTTAGCCCCAGCAAGTTATCACACAGAATTAATCATCACAGAATCATCATGTATTTTAGGCATGGAGAGTAGGAGGGACAGCGCATCAACAAGGAGAACTAAATGTCAGATCATCTGGGTGTGTAGGGAGGGTGTAGGGAGAGCTGTCAATAGGAAACCTTTGCAAGCCTCGGGGAGATGCATTCTTTGAGAGAGAAGGTCAAGATGATTACTTAAGCACTGTAAAAGGGCCCAGAAGAGGCAGGATTCCTCCGTAGAGAATGCTCGAAAGAAGAGATCAAGTAGGAACCAAGGTAGAAGAAGAGAATATAAAGATGATATCACTGGGAAGACAAAAACAAGAATAAGAAAAGGGTGGAAAAGTAGCCTAGGGGAGTGGATGGGAAAAAGAGGTTGAGAGTGGGAACGTGACGGAGGCTCTTGGAAAAGATTCAAAGGATTTTTGCGAGGAAAAGCCATGCATAAAAAGTTCATCAGAGGTTGGGTAGGTATTGGGGATGTGGAGGAGATGTTCTCAGAAACTCTTAAGGGGCATCTTGGAAACTTGCTAAAAATCTAAGTTACTGTGTTCTACCCAGTGGTTCAGGAGGCCTGGCGTGAGTAGTGAAGCCACAGTTTAGCTCACCCTTCCTGGTGCTAAATGAAAGGGATCTGTAGACTCCTTTTTTGAGAAATATTGTATCAGAACCAATCAATGTGTTCCCAAGGTGAATCAAGGAAAGAAGGGAAGTGACAAAGTGGAGGAGAAGCAGTAGCCGGTGAGCAAAGGCCCAGCTGCCACGCAACAGGGGGAGATTTTGATTTAAATCCAAAAAGAGGGGATGAGTAGTCAAAGAGGAGGGACCAGTGGAGGAAGCTGAGTGAATGGCAGGGGTGGGGAAAGGGCCATGGATGAAATCTAGATCGTTCCAATACTTCTTAGGATAAAAAAAGGACTTAGGCATCCAGCTGACAGAGTTTAGGAGTTTAGTAAGCTTGAGTGACAGTGAAGGGAAGAGACCACTGAAAAGATCAGCAGATGGCGAGTGACTTCACCATTTTCCTATTTGTTTTGGTGCTGGGAACTGAACCCATGGCTTTGTGCATATGAGGAAAATGCTGTGCCATAGGACTGTATTTGTGACCTTGATGTGCATGTAGGAAATGTTTATTGACCTTCTTTATTTTTATTTTTGGAAGTGTTTAATTTATTTATTTGGTACAGTCTTGCTATACAGCTTGGACTTATAGTGATCCTCCTGTCTCACCTTCTCCAGTGTTGGGATTATAGGCATGCACCCCCATGCCCAGTTCTGGGGCTGGCATGGCATACAGTACTGGGGATGGAGCCTGGGTTCTTATGCTTGCCAGGCAGGGGCTTAGATTGCCAAGCTATCTCCTTTTATTCCCCATTCTTCCCAGAGTTGCGTAGCTCCATCACTATCTTCACTACAGATGTGGATCAAGTCACTCTGGCATTCTGAGGCATTATGGGTTTGAAATTTAAAATTCGAACACTGAAAATGGCTGAGTCCTTTTGCTTTAGACGCAGTCAGTGTTCATTGACATGTGGTAGGGATGAGAGACGGGCCAGGCTTTTGAAAAAGTTATGGAAGTCATACTAGTGTGCAATGAAAAATTTACTAGTGTAACTTATGAGAGTACTAATATAGATGCAAACTCCCAATACATATGTGTTATGTAATCACGAATTCTATACTTTGGGTTCATGGATAGAAAAATGTAAAATACGCATAGTCAAATTAGTTTCTCTTTTTCTACTAGCTGGAATTTTTCCTTAGACTTTCCCAACAGCAGCATCAACCTGAGGTCTCTGTGCAGCCTTTGTCACCTGGTTCCATGCCTTTAGTCTCTCAAGGGAAATAGAGTTGGCATCTGTTTTGTTTTTCTTCTTTGTACCCTAGCTGTTGAAAAATGGGTAGATTTCTTTTAACATATGGCATCTATGGAGGCATAATTCACTGAAGAATTACAATGAATCATGACACTATATTCAATATAGAAAACGATTATTGGTCAAAGGCATTCTTTCTTTGCACCTAGGTATATTAGCATTTACTAAAAACACTGCATTTACAAAAACATTGTTAAATACCAATATGTGTTCTGATTTTGTTTTTGGTTGGCTTCTCATTTTTCCTTCTTTCCCTCTTATTCTGTTTAACCTATTTTTACTTGTCTTTCACTAAAACCTACCTTAGTACTGCTTCTCTATCTATCTTTTTAATTTATTTTTATATTTATTTATTTAATGTTGGGAATTGAACCTAAGACCTTATGCATATGAATTAAGCTCTGTACCACTGAGGTAAGTCACCAGAGTTCCATCTTTCTTTTATTACCATTTCTGTTTTAAGTGACATTATCCCTGCGGGTATATTTTCCTGTGGATTTTCAGGGATGAATCTATTTCCTCAGAAAACCTTAGATGAGAAATTAAATATCTTAAGCATCATTAACTGAACAGATTGTAGCATTTGTTGAAGCTGCTTGTACCATTTTTTATAAACAGGTTTTACCATCTGACTTGCCATTTTATAAGCCCTGTAAAGCCTAAATGTAAATCTGACAATTTGTCAGTCTGTAAGCTGTTGGTTTGTGCTTTAATTATTTCTATTTTGAAGACACCCTAACAGCTATACATTTAATTTGGATGATACAGGGAGGTAAGTCCTGGCCCATGATTGGAATAATGTGGTGATGTTATTGTTTATGTGTGCTTGTACATGCTGGATGTAACGGTCTCAATTTACAGCCCCCAAAATAGTAAGTTAAAATGTACTTTGTTAGAAACTTCTTTTCTTCCACCTTGATTCTCGAGTGTAAATGTCGTTAAGAACTGAAACTTCTAGCTTTCCTTTAAAAGTACCTTAAATAATAAAACTTTATTCCTCCTGTGAGACAAGATATGTTGCTTAATTTTGGTCAAATCCAAAGGGTTTGATGGATATTAACATTCACTGTTATGCTCTGACGTAATTATGTTCTATTTTCCTCCCATGGTGCGTGGACGTCCTACTGTCTGCAGGGTAGGGCTGGGATGCTGCACATCCTCTGTCTATGCACGGCATGAACACTGAGCAGACACTGTTAGATGGGAGAGCACTGGCTTACGGGAAAACAAGCTGGAGGTTGGTACCGAACTCCTCCAGCAACATAGAGAGCGTGGAGCCATAGCACACAGCCTAATCCTCTCGTTCTTTAGCAAACTCACTTTTTGCAACAAATTGTCTTTTATGTCATTTTCTATAGCTGTTTCATCAAACACTGGCTTATAGATGGCAGCCAATTACCCAGTTTGTGAAGATAATCCTATTCCAGGTCCTGTGATTTAGTTTAAGCACCTTGCTAAGTGGATTTGCCTATACGTTGGCACTAAGATAATAGTGACATCTTTTAAGCTTTGATTCCAGTTTCCCAGCAGCCTTTGCAGCTCTTAGGAGTTCTTTATCTTCCCACAACATCTTTTTTGTACCCTGTTATGATCTTTCCAACCTGAGTGAACTCTAGTCTAGGTGTTCAGGGGTACATGCAAAGCCTTCATCAAGGCTGATGAGGACCTTGGCTTTGAACATAGCAGATGTACACCTGCCAGTTCCATTAGAATATGTGTTTCTGATGTGTCAATTTTATAAAGAAAAGTTACAGATAAAACTGGCAGTGAGGCTGAACTTCTACCACTAGATTTGGACAAATGCTTCACAGAGATCACAGATATATGGCTATAAGAATTAGAGTTGGGAAACTTGATTCT
>PVKN010042952.1:0-10313 GCA_004027915.1 Capromys pilorides | reverse complement strand
TTGACTAGGTCAAATATGAAAAGAATGCATACGTGCCACTACTCAAAATGCAATGCTGGATAATGCAACCAAGTGTTTTGAGAATTTAGGTAAAGGTAAGTGCTAATCCAAGGTATACAGTACAAACCATAATCAAGTGCATGGCCTTGTAATACTTCACCTTAACAGTCCAAGCATTAGATTTGACCTCTTCTCCACCCATGCCTCAGAAACTCATGTGATATGAAGTCTGTGCTCTGCTCCTTGGTGATGTCTCCCAGAGTGTTTTGGGTGCTTTTCCATCAGTTCTCCTTCTGAAAACAGAACACTTCTGTCTCTGTAGGGCTGGCTTTTCTCCTCCATTTCCTGACCCAGGCCATCTGTCAGCCCTGTCTGCCTAATGTCCATTTACCATCATGGCATCCCGGTCCAGCCTCCCATCCCTCGGCTCCCTGTCCTAAGGTTTCCATTCTTTGACTATGATCTGAGTGGAGAGAACCTGCCTCCAAATGAAGACAACCTAGAAGAAAACAGAACCCAAAGATGAAAAAGACAGATAGCATTGCCTATGACACGGCTTACATCTCTGATTCAGTCAAGTTCCTTAACCAGTCCTACCAAAGTCCTGCTTGGCATAAGGAATTATCACTTGGAACTCAATGACTTGCAGCCAAAAGACCTCTGGCAGGATGTGTCTGACATGGCTATTTCTTTGCATCTCTCTTTCCCTACTCCATACTCTTCTCATCACCTAGGACGTAATTTATCTGCTTTTCTTACAATCAACAGCTCAATTTACAGCAATAACCACCAAGTAAAACAAGCATATTTCTTTCATAAGCAGAGTAGGGGAAAGTTCACTGGACTGTAAATAATGAAAGGTGTTACCTTTCATGGCAGTTTATCAAATTTATGTTCAGAAAAAGTTGAAATTAAAAGTAAATCAAATCTTAGCAGAACAATCACTATGAGTCAACGCTAATTTAAGCAAAGAACCTGTGCAAAATTGTAACTCAAGAGGGTGTATTTTTAGGAGAACATTTGCTCTTTGGTGATAGGGAATACAATTGAATCAGGGAATCTGAACTTTTGGACCTAACAGAGATGTCAGAGACACCAGGACCTTCTTTCTATCTGTTTAAGAACAGGAAACAGAAACCAAAGAGCTTTATCTGATGCATGGAGTGCGTGAAATTCTCAAAGTTCCAAGCAGAACAGTGAGCACACACAGTACAAAAAAGAAGAAAGGAAGAAGTCACCAGCAATCATCCCAGTAGGGTGGTATTGGGAAGACTCATTACCTACATCTGCCCAACTACAAGCTGTTAGAAGATCACTGAGGAACCACAGGAGAGAAGCCAGAGAAAATCAGAGCTTGGAGGTAAGACTAGGCAGGCTGAGTATTCAGGTTCATTCTAAACCATCTGCTCAAATACAGAGATTTCCCCCTAGAGCTGCCAAATACTCCACATTCACAAGTCAAATGCAGACAGAGAAATGGATGACTGCCTACCCAATGTGTGACTCAACAAACTAATTCAAAATGGGAAACCACAGACTGAGGCTGCAGAAGGAAATAATATGTTATTGATTGAATTGCTGGGCAAGAGAGTGGAACCATGCCAGAACGCTACCAGCAAACTTGCCTAAGTGACTAAATCTCTTAACTCAAAGGGGTGCATCAGTGATGTCATTAGAGAGTACATCTGAAGCCCCTTTGCACCTTTTAGAATCTATTTTTCTCTTTGAGGAAACTGGTCTTGGGAACCACAGAGAAGAGGACCAGAAGGTCAGCAGGCTTGTAAGTATGTGGTGCATGATGTTGTGACAGCAAGCTGAGCCATGGATTCAGCACAGAGCCAGTGACTGGGACTATTTTCTTCTTGGCTTGCACTAGGCTTGGCATGGCTGACCTTACATACCATGGTGAAGACTCAGGCTGGTGCCAGGATCCAGTCCTTCAACCACCACAGGTTTGAATTTCCTGCTTCAGGCCATCTCTCTGTCCTGCTTTCCCTGAAATCGGCCAATGTTTGGCCCTTTTCTCCTGCATCATCCCAAGTCCAGGTGAGCACCTCCAGATGGCCAGAGGGAAGTGGCAAAGCATCGATGTGCTCCTCATGTGTGTACTTGGGGAGCAATGACCTGTAGCTCTCAGTGTGTCTGTAATTATTCTCACAGGGGACACAGCCCCCTCCAACAGACTTGCAGGGACCCTTATAAACCAGCAGGATTTTCTTCTGGACATGTGACCTCTCTGTATACACACAACTTTGAGTACATCTCCCTCTTCTGAACTTGAGTCTTTCAGGGAGGACTTAAATTACTTGATTTAGTAAGAGACTAACCATTGGTGGAGGATATTCTGGGTGATTTCTTTAAAGATCAACACATTTTAAGGGCATCCTTTTCATCCAACCTGCTCCTTCAAATATTCTGGAGAAAAAAAGCCATACCTCTCACTTGCTAAAATTCCTTCAAACTTACTGGGAACCTAATGCACACAAGAAGCAGTGGTCCTTACCAGAAGAAGGTTCAAGTGTGTATTCAGTAACCACAAACACACCCTCTGCACTGGCTACAGCTGTGGCATCCTGCAGCCTGGAAGTCCATGCATGGATTCCTCACCAGGGCTCACACCCCTGTGCTATCACGTCAGCCCTCTCCAGCTGTGGCTCTCCATCTTGTCCCCAGGGGTTGGGCTGGATTCTTCTGCTCCGCTTCACCTGGTCCTGATACATCAGCCCTGAATTGAGGCTAAACATAGACAAGTTCCTAATGAAATAAGAAATGGTGTCAACACTCACACAGAGCTTCAACTGAGGCTTTTCAGTTTAAATTTTAAAGGTATAGGAACAAAAGTATTCTTGGCAAATCTTGGGCATTTCATCAATCATATGGAAAGCTTTTAAAAGAAGGTTACAAATACCTTGACATAACTGAATAAAAACTATGCAAGTATGCAACATTGTTTTCAGAACTTTAAAGGCTAATCATGTTAGCCTAAAACACAGTCCTTCCTGTCAAGTCTTGGGCAGACAGGATGGGGGTATGTGTCTTTCTTCCTACTCCTTTGTACTTGGAAATCTCCTGAAATTTTTCCATGGAAAAACATGCATTTTCATTGTACACAACAAAAACTAAAATAAACTTCAAAAATGTAAAATACTAAGAAAGCCAAGAGTCACCACCAGAGTAAAAAGACACCTTCTACTCTTTGGTAATGATACTTGTCTAGAATGTTCCCTGTAGGTAAGATGACTTTATTTGTTTATAAAATTTGTGAAGTCACAGGAAGCAATGCTGCTCTTTAAATATTGCATTTGCCAAAGTTATGCAGTAGGTACATCTCTAGAAAGTGTGTTTTGTCTGTCATTTTAGTGTGTAATTGCTCCACAATTTACCATATTGGCTGCAATCATAAAGTGCAGGGCTTAAAATGTGCCCAATTCACACTTCATCCTTGCGGATGATGGTTATTTGTCTCTGTCCTCTGAGGAGGTCCAGGGTAAGATGAGCCAACCATGAGAAGTAATAGAGGGTGATGTACAAATCATTACAAAGTGAATCCAGCTTTAACCCATGAATTAAGTAGACTCGATGCTAACTATCTTGCTCAAGACGGAAATACAAAAGGGTTTCTAATTCAAAACACATGATATTCTGCGTGGAGCTGCACAATACAATGGTGCCTTTATGTGAACAACTGACCAAGTATTACTACAGTGACAAGCACACACAGTCATCCTTTGGTACCCTAGGGCCTGCTTCCAGAAATCCCCGGTGGATAGCAAAATCCATAGATGTTTAAGACCCTCCTATTAAATGTCATAATATTCGTGTATGACCTACACACACTATTCCCTAAACTTCCAATCTTTTCTAGGTTAAGTACACTTGATACAACGTAAATACTATATAAATAGTTGTTAGACTGTATTCTTTAGGAAGTAAGGACCAAAAAAAGAGTCTGGCCATGTTTAACACAGATGCAATTTATAATTTTTAATTTTTTTTCCCACACATGCAGGATCCACAGGCACAAAGGGCAACTGACTGTACTTTCTGATCACCAGAGGCTGCTGCCAGCAGAACACAGCTGTGCCAGGATGCAAGCTGACTGTTCATAGAAAGTTGGGACATGATGGCTCCTATGGGCGAACTGTTACTTAGATCATCAACTAAACTATTGTGCTATCTCTTATGACTTTCTAATATGCAGTGGTCTTAATGATTCTTTTAATACCTATGACAAGACAACAGATCCCCAGTGAGGGCTTCTAATCTGGAAATTTCTTCACAACCTACTCTGTTCCATTAGGGTAAACTGCTATCCTCACAGAATATTAATGACATGAGAAGAAATGAGATAAAGCGCAATTAAACCAATTTCTGGTTGAGGAAAGCATTTAAGGTACTGTATGATTTTGATAACACTCATTAGTAAGGAGGTTTGCAGGGCCAAGGAATCAGACTTCAACGGCCACTGTGCTTCTGGCCACCTTCTGGCTCCTGTTCCTGCATGGGGTACAGGAAGAACCACTCTCCCAGGAGTGCTGGGAATGTACACATGGCGGGTTGGAGACACAAGTGGAGGCCGAAGTGTTCATGAACTTGAAATTTCAGCATACACCAGAGGAAAGTGAAATGGAGAGCAAAGGAAAGATGAGGTCTATACCCGTGGGGTCTTCTAGGAGTGGGGAGGAAAGGACTCTTGGAAAGGCTCCCATCCATGAGGGCCTGCTGCCTCCTCATGGGCCACATGAATGGCAAGGAACAGGAAAAGAGCACAAGGCTAACAAATGTTGCTCCTCGGAATTAGGGATTGGGCCTTACCCTGTCCCCAAGACCTGAGACCTGAGGGAACCTTTAGATACAAATTAGACAAGGTTATCATGAGCATGAAATGACCTTTTAAAACAGGAGAACCATGAGTGCCCACTGACAACCTCATGGAGTGCCAATGAGAATCAACTGGGCAGTATCAACTAGACTCTTAAACTTCATGTCTCATAATGCCAAGGCTCTGTTTTCCTAAAGAGCTCCAGGTAGGACTGAAACAGGAAGTCTCACACTTGGATTCCTAAGATCCTAGAAACCACTGAACTTTTGAACATGTCTACTGTTTACGGAAGAACTATGTAGCATCTGCAATTTTTTATGCTGTTGGTTTTTACTCATCTTTTGTCTAATAAATAATGTTCTAAGACTGAACAATTACCAGTAGGCCAAATGTATCACAGGCCCTTTTATATAAACTGGTAGAAATTTTGTCTCAGAGATAGAGAATTTAAATTAATTAGTTCTAAACCTATGAGCTCTTTACAAAAGAAGAGTTAAATACCTGTGCCTAAAATCATCAGTATTTGATCACCATTAACCATGGTGACATGTGATAATGGGTGGTTACCACTCAGCTTGGGTCACTTTAGTATACGGTAATATAAATTATTTAGGTTCTGAGCCTAGCAGGACAGGCTCACTAGCGAGCCAGTGACATCAGCAGCAACTGTTTGAGACTATTTGCTCTGTATGCAGTTCACACTTGTCACCACCATGGCCAGTCACAAGAAATATTCAGCAAGTACTTCGCTTAAGGTCACCTCATTAGTCAAAGGCCATCGGAGCTACCAGAGGAGAGGGAGTCTGGGGAGGCTGCCAACATCCCTGGTAGAGCCACCAGGAGTAGTTATTCATTTTCAAGAAAAAATTTGTGCAGTTCAGAAACAAGGTAAGACATAGGGAAGTTTTTTAAACAGCTCACCCATACCAAGTCATCTGCAAAGGAAAATGAAGCAAAAAAAAAAAAAAAAAAGCACAACAGTGGCAAATGTATGCAGCTTCCTAAGTTCAAAATTTCTAGAGCAAAACTGTAGGCACGTGTCGTCTGTAACGTAGCATGATTTTTCAAAGTAGAACAAGAAACTGAAGCTGCCCTCCCTTAGACTCCTTGGTGAGCGAAATGCCACAGCCAGATGTGAGACCTCAGGGATGGGAGTGAAGAAAGATAGGAGGTGAGAAGAAGCCATCCCACATCAACTAAGGAACGAGTCTTGGGAGACCAATTTGATTGTGCCTCCCTGGCGCAGACAATTTCAAGATTCACCAGTGCTGAGCTCGATACCCACATTCTAGTGAAAGTTTAACAAAGCATTTGACAATAAGATCTATTGTATTACAGAGCAGACTTCCCAAAGAATTTGGGAGAGTATTCTTCCTACAGACCTTTCCAATAAAACAAGACAACCTATTAGAGAAAGTATATTGCAGGGGACATTTTGCCCCCCACCGGGTTCCTTGATTCAACTGGACTGCTTAACATTTCTTGGGTACAAAAAAGCTAAGTTCCACTGAAACAAGTCTCTCTCCAGAGGAAAGTGAAAGACGAAATATGAGTTTATTGTGTAACCATTTTTTTCTTTCTTACACCTGGTTCCTGATGTAGGAAAGTGGAACCCTCCCAGAGTTCTGCTTCGCTTCCCTGAAATACACAGCTAGATAGCTGCGCAGCCATGTACATGGAAAGCCAAGTATAGGATGCAGTACCATGGTCGTCACCTGTTTAAAAATAACAAAGGAGGGGCTGGAGAGAGAGCTTGGCAGTCTAAATGCCTGCCTGGTAAGAACAAGGGCCTTAGTTCCTTCTCCTGTGCTGCATTCTGTGACACTCCACATGTGGGGGGCCTGGTGGCACACACTTGTAATCCCAGCAATGAGGAGGCTGAGACAGGAAGATCACTAGGAGTCTGAGCTGTGTAGCAAAACCCTGGACCAAATAAATAAAAGACTATCCATGAGAAGAAAGGTCTGTGCTAATATTGTCTATATAAGATACCACGTCTGCATCTTGTCCACTGAGTAACTACTACGAAGACAACCATATGCAATGTATTAGTTATGCTAACTGTCCTGCTAACCTATTTTGAAACTCTTTCATTGTATTTTTTTCTCATGAAGATGAATAAAAAATTTAAAAATAAAGAAATAAATAAAAGTAACAAAGGAAAAGGACTCTCAGGTACATGCACAGCAGGCCTTCTGCAATGTGGTAGCTCATGATAGTTTCTCTCAGCCAATGAAAAGGAATCCTCAGCATGGCCTGACAGCTTGCATAAGCCTGCGATGCAACTCAGAATGCCCTAAGACCCCAGATGTCCAATATGATAAATACAACAGTGAGCCATTTTCCATTTTTCCTTTTGTTTAACTAGTCATACAAATATTCATAAGCCAGAAAACTCCAAACCCGTGTTTGTCTCCTTTATATATACTAATTGCTTCCCTGGTTGCACCATACAGCTTTTGAGAAGAAAAGGGGGGATTTTTTAAAAAAACCTTCCTACAAAATATATGCAGAATTTGTTTTTCAATGAACGCCTAATAAGGCTACCTCTTAAGTCTGGATATGTAAAAAATTGCCCTTTTCACAGCTGATAAAATACAAATTAATCCTTAGAGGATTTAATATGTGCCTATTTATTACTTTCAAATCTGAACATACCATGGCAATTAATATGGCTTCCGTTAGCTTGGGAGAAAATCACTAAGTTTGCCTTTGAAACTAGAAATAAATGCAAAGTTGACCCTGTTTTACATGCCTCCTGCCTCGTGTTTGTGCATGTGTGCTTGTGTTTATGTTCAGATGTGCTATTCGACGTGTGATTTGATGCCCTTCAGAAGACCACAATTGCCAACCTCCTCTGTAGTTATGGCATTGCTTCCAGAATCAATTTGAGCTCCAAAAGCTTTAAATTGCAGTGTCTTCGGGGTATGAAATAATGTTGTTTGCATGCAACTGCAAGTTCAGTTTATTATGAGAAATGAAAACATTTTAAAAATTAAAGAAACATTTTTCTTTGTGTTCACAGTTCATTGTGTTAGTTTAACCCCCACACTTAACCTCTGCAGTTCATTTTAGAAACTTGCCTTTCATTTAATTTTGCATGCATACAGACTTAACCCTTGCCTACCAAGCTCTCTTTTGGCATGCCACATACATGAAGCCTTTTGAAAGCAAAATACGTTTCTTCTGTCTTTTGGGACTGTGTATTTGGTAGGCTGTAGAACCACAGAATTATGTCTGCAGAACTTTGGTATTCCTAACTTTGTAACCCATCCTTTTTAGAAAACTACTGAGGCCTATTTTTACCTTTGCTTATTTATCCTATGTATTTTCATTTTTCCAACTGGATTTAAAGGTTCGGGGGCTGTAACACTCATCACTGAAGACACACTAAAGTTTAAATCTGTGTAGTATTTTTATCCAATCACATTTCTTATTGTTCCTTCCTACTGCTTTCTAAAACAAACCCCATTTTTTTTTTTTCTGTCTTGAACTCAAAATTTTAGTCTACAACAAAAATGGTCACTTCATTTTCGGAAACCTTCCAATTACCAGTGTTCTTCTTCCTTAAGTACACGGCAGTGGGCAGGTTTTATTCCCGTGTTCTAAGGTTGGAGGCCTGCTAGTCTGTCTTTGTGTACTCATCAGCAAAAGTCTATATAATTTTCTGTAATAGTCTTGATTTATTTACAATTTCAGCAGTTTTATTTGTTTAGGCTAAAGGAAGGCCTCTGAGGAGTGGAGGAAAGAAGCCCTCTTTGCTCTGAGAATTATGCCACTTCTTCTGTCCCATTTCAGCCCATGGAGTTCTTTTGACAGACAGCATGAACAAATCTGCATAAGGAAAAGTAAGTGACAGCTGGGGTCAGGCTCTCTCTGTTTAATGACACTGCCAGTTACACATTTTGAATTGTTTAAATATGAGTCTACAGCCTCCACAATCATCATTTCACTGGATCCACTTTTCATACCCAACAGCCAGGAAACTGACACGTAATTACACACTTGCTGATGGTATCGCGGTGCCGATAATTAAAACTGCCACCCGAGGATTGCGATTGCTAGTCTACAGCTGGGCTGTTGTCAGGAGGCAGCAACTCCAGCAGCTTTTAATGCCATCTCCTTACAGGTGGACCCCGGGTCTCCACGCTGGAGGAACTGGCCAGTCCCTACACAACATTCACAACGTCTCGCACAAATGAAGAAAATCTATTAACAATCCAATAAGTGAAATACAAACACAATGACCCACAGGTTAAACTGTCTACTTGGATGTGGGAGTTGGACCTGTTAGGTATTGTTCTTTTTTTCTCTCTCTTTGCTGTATTTACTGAAAAGCTCATCAAATGTTCTCCACCACTGAGCTGAGCTTTAGGTTTTCACTGGTGATGCTGAGATGGCATAGGTAGACCAGCTAGCTGCTTGGGTTTGTCCTGAATCTGGATTAGTAAGGGAGTCTTTAAAAGAAACAAGATAAAATCTTTAAAACCTTAAAATGTATGAACCAAAATTAGATTTACTTTGTTTGGAGGCAGTGAGATTGGGATAGAAAAGACTAACATGAGGGTACCCTTGGGGGTTAGAAGTAACCCTGTTTCCTTTGCCCAAGAAAGTGGTCAAGCTGATAGTATAGTATCTCAAGACTTCTGGTGCTCCAGTTTCTCCTTCATCCATGCAAGGACATGCAGGGCAGGCAGAAGCATGAAGGGTTGCTAAAATAATCTAAATAGGGCAAGCAGGGAATGTCAAAAAGGTAGAAGCCATGGTGAGTAGGCAAGAGCTGTGGATTTATGAATGCTGAACATCAAAATGTTAGAAAAAACAGTAACTGGAAAAGTTAAGGCTGCCATAGACAAGTGATAATCCAAATTTTAATAGGCCTCGACAGCATGACAGAGAAAGCTTTGCCTAGAAGAACTATATTTATTCAATTCAAAAATGGGCAAGGTATTCGCTGTATTAAGCTCACATTTAGCACCAGCATGAGTCTGTGTGCGCTTCCCTGGCTGGCTGTTCCAGTACCACAGAGGCAAAGGCTGAGAAAGTCTCCTACCAATGCTCTGGACCAAGCACAGGAGCAACCTCCACACAGTAGCACTGAATCCTACTGGTCTGGAGGACAGGTGTTTCTATGAAGCTCCTCCAGACTGGCCTGAATGTGAGTTTTCTGGGACTCTAGATGTTTAGTTCTACAAGTACCTTATGCTTGCAGCATACCCAGGCCAAGCTGAACACATGACCAACTTGAATAACATTCAGGAGTCTGTTGAGCTGACTTTCTTTGACCTTCAATAAACCATGATGTAAGATGACAGAATTATAGATACTTTGTACATTTATGAAGCTGCTGCCTTCATCCTAGAAGTAGCAAACCTGGGCTGGGTGAAAATAGTTCTTTTTCTTAAAACTTTAATTTTAATCCATCATAACTTAAAACATTTTAGTGTTAAAACCATAAGCAAACATCACGCAATAGAAGACAAATTTGGGT
>PVKN010042951.1:0-10312 GCA_004027915.1 Capromys pilorides | reverse complement strand
TGCCCGGCTGCCCTGTCTCGCTTTTGCACCTCCTGCTTGCACATCATATAAAAGCCGTGGACCTCCAGAGACCCGGACCTGATACTATGGGAGTGATTCTGATCCGCACGCTGATGTCAATAAATCTGCCTCCCAACCCTGGCGTCGCTGCGGTGTCTCTGCTTGCCATTACACGGACAGAACTATTTATTTCCAACCCAAATTTACATAGTATTTCTAGGATCCAGCATAGCACTCTAGTGATACTCAGGACTCTGTATGAAAAATAGATGCTTGGTATTTTTTAAAGTTGGCATACAACAGCTCTTAAGAAAATCTAGAAGTTGCTTTTCATACCTCGTTGATTAACCGGATCTTTAGCTACGTAGGCGACATAGTCGGTAGTATCCTATTAAAAAAAAAGGAAAATATGCAAATCTTAAAATGATCACATTGCAGCACTGAAACACAGGGGTACATTTAGAGTATGGCACTGAAGCAAGGACTCAGCTGTGTTTCTATTTAAAGAGAAAAGCACTGTAGAAAGAAGCACAGCTTACAGTACACAGTCCAGCAACTGGAGAATCCCTGGTCTTTTCCCTGTGGGAAAGAAACTTTAAGATTAAAAAATGAGAAGCAGGTCTGGAGATGTAGCTCACAGCTCACTGACTCATGTGTGAAGCCTGGGGCTCAATCCACGGCATGGTGCTGCCTTGGTCCACAGCCCAGTTCTTTCCACAATTCTGGCCACAAACCAACTTGCACAAGAACGGAATCAAATTCAAGGCTTAGGTTCAATTTTGACTTTATGGGAAATTTTATTTGGTTCTGATCTGGTATGGCTTGCAATTTAGGATGGTGGAGAGAATTAAGTTGGTGAACTGGGCCACACAGAAGAGGGCAGGGGGCCTCTGGGATGTAGTTCGGTGCTAGAGTGTTTGCCTAGCATAGCAAGGTGCTGGGTTCAATCTCCCATACTGCTCCTCCAAAAATCGGAGGCAGACTATGTCATTAAAAACCAAAGCACATGCAGGTAGTAGGTCGTTCTTGTAAGATAGCCAGGAAAGAGGACTCTCTAGTGTTGGAAGCTAAAGTATTGGGGACTACACAGGTGCAAAGGTGTCTTCAGTTAGGATGAGGGAGACCCCCGGGGACCCCTCCTGTCTCTCAGGAGCTAGTCCTATTCCTCACTCCTATTCTCCAATAAATTTTCAAACCCTTACAAAAACCCTGGATGTGGCACGACGGTGTCTAGGTAGATGCTGGTTAGAGTAGAAGAAAAGCTGGATGGAGAGGCACGCTGGGTTGGCATGTCTGTGCGCAGGTGCGGCAGCTTGAGGAATAAGAAGGCAAAATACAGTGCCTCTATTTGATTTACATATAGAGAAAAGAACATTAAAAAAAGAGGGCTCGGGGCTAGCCAAATAGCTCAGTGGATTAAAGCACCTGCAAGCAGCGCAGGGGCAGGGGCTCAATCCCCAGGCCTGTCGTGCCAGCCCCAGCCCCGCCCCCATGTGCTGAGATGGCAATTGAGACTGGGCATGGTGGCACACGACTGTAATCCCAGCTCTTGGGAGGCTGTAAACAGGTGGTTCACTATGATTCTGATCTAATAGTGAGACCCTGAACACTCTGTAGACCCTTCCCAAAAAAAAAAAAAAAAAAAAAAGAGGACTCTAACTAGGGAGGCAGCTGAGCAGCATAAGCACCTGCCTGGCAAGCATTAAGGTCCTACGTTTGATCCCTGGTCCCGTGTGCCACACCAGCCCCAGAACCAGGCATGGTAGCACATGCCTTAAACCCAGAGCTGAGGAGGCTGAGACAGGAGGATCACTATGAGCGTGAACTGCATAGTGAGACCATGTATCAAAAGCAATAAAAAGAAAAAGAAATGAAAAAAAGAGGACTCATGAAAAACTCAAACAATGCTTCATAAGACAGACAGAACCAGGCTGGGGACATAGCTCAGTAGAATAAGCACTTCCCTGGCAAGCACAAGGGCCTGAGTTCAATCCTGGTTCCAGGCAAAAAAAAACAGAACCTACTTGGTAATTCCAGCTTTTAATGAAAACAGTAAGCTGATGACTGCTAAGGCTTTAATAATTCAAGATGCTTTTTGTTATCTCAATTATCAGAAAAAGAATACCGCTCCACTTGCAGACTGAAGGCAGACTCTCCCAGCGGGCCAGGAGCAGAGCCTGGGCCTGCCGCGCCCTCCCGGAGCTCTGCCCAGCAGCCTCTGCTGAGTCACGGGAGGGGTGCCCCGAGCAGCGCTTATCTTGAGTAATTTTTAAAAATAGCACACATCTGAGTAATTTTTCATGCCAAAAAAGAACTTAGGAATATTCTTTTTTTTTTTTTTTTTTTCAGATCAAACTCAGGACCTTTCATTTACCAGATGGGCACTTGTGCCCCTGAGCTATCTCCCCAGCCCTAAATTTAGGAATATTCTGGGAAGTATTTCTTTTCTTTTTTTTCTTTTTTTTTTTAATTTTTATGACCATCTCTGCCCACCCTGGGGGTGGGGTTGGTGCACCTGTGGTACCAGGGATCGAACTGCAGTCCCTGGGATTGCCTAAGCTTGCCTCAACAGGCGCTTTAGACTGCTGAACCAACTCACCGGCCCAATAATACGCCTCATATTTCTAGTCACTTTTTTTTTTTTTTGCAAGACCGGGGTTCAAATTCATGACCTTGTACTTGCCAGGCAGGCCCTTGTGCCACGGAGCTATCTCCCCACCCCCTGGAATATTCTAATAAATGAGGAGACATCTATGGTCTTTGCTTCTAGCGACCCAGAAGCGAGGCTGCCACGCTGCCAACTTGTGGGCTCAGGAAGGGGAATGTGGCCTGAAGGCTGGCATGGTGCTGGGCCCAGGGACTGCCCGAGGGAGGCTGTGGGCCCTCTTTGGACCTCACTGACTTGGCCCTTCAGGCAGTCTTCACCATGTTAATGGTTTTAAAATTCTGTGGCTGGGATGCTTAGGGTATTTAGAAAGAAAGCAGAATAACAGGTGAAAAGATTTTAAGATGTACTTAATAGTTGATGTGCGTGGGGCTGGAGAGACAGCTCAGTAGACTAAGTGCTTGCCTGGCAAGCGCAATGACCTGAGTTCAATCCCCGGTTCCGCCAAAAATAAAAATTAAAATAACAATAACAATATTTGATGTGCTTGCAGATTTTGAGCTTTTGAAATAAAGCGAGTTACACAAGCATCCTCAAGCAGCCTTCAAGGCTGAGAAGAGAAATGAGCTGCTTGTGACGGGAGACTAAAGGCGCAGGCGAGCAAGGCCACAAGTGAGGGGCCGTCCGAGCACTGAGGGAATTGGGAGGAGCCTGGCAGAAAGAAAGCGAGGTGCTGGGCCACAGGGCCTCTCAGCTCCCTCAGCCACCCGCCCTTGGCCAGTTAGCTGTGAGGCTCTAAACGGCCTCGGTGTGTCCTAAGTAAACACAGACACACGGTGGCTAGCAGGTACCTTTGTGACCCTGTGCCGGGGCTTGCACCAGCACTTTACACACGTGGACTCACTAATTCTCTGGATCCTGTCAGGTAACAGGGGCCCCCCCTTCCCCACAGAGGAGGGCCCTGGAAATCAGAAAAGCGTACTGAGTCAAGCCAACCTGACTCCAGCACCTGGAGAATGCCAAACTGCCTCCCCACAGGAGGGTAAAACTTCAGAGTGTGTGTGTGTGTGTGTGTGTGTGTGTGTGTGTGTGTGTGTGTAAAGCTAAGGCTCGGGGTGGACCCAGACTACTATTCTAACGTGAATCAACAGGCTTTCTGTCCAGATGGAGAGAGCACCGAGGCCCCACTAAAGGCAGCAGATACAGTTTTCCCAGCAGCCACAGATCCCTACTATTTGTGTCTGTAGGGATGTGTTTGAGTGAACTGCAAGGACTAGAGGTGCCCGGACAGCACGAGAAGCAGTGAGACTCTGGGCACAATATCATCAGGCATGTAGGGTGTTCTTGGAATACATGTTTGCGTCCCGATCCTAAAATGGCAGCAACCTGGAGATGTCACACGAACACTAATAACTGGTTTTCAAACTACGCTTACAGAGCATCACTTTATGCTCTCAGAAAAGTATCTTTTTTTCTTTCACGGTACCAGAGATTGAACTCAGGACCCTGCGCTTGCCAGGCAAGCACTTATTCTACTGAGCTATCTCCCCAATCCCCTCAGAAAAGTATCTTGAGTTCTTCATAGAGGACCAAGCTATCATAGCTTAGGAAGAGGAGAGAAACACTGGTGATTTTCCACTTAGGTCCACTGCTCCCTCCCTGATCTCCAACCCTCGGTGTCACAGCTGAGGCCAGATGGGAAGGTCGCATCGGTCAGACTCTGGCCACAGTCAGCCATCCATAGATTCTTTTGGGGTAAAAGCGGAGCTCTTAACAATCTGGTAGCATCAAGGAGCTCACATAGTCATTTGAAACCAGCTATACCCAGGGTAAAAGGTGAGGGAGCTATAAAGCCTCCAGGGAAGACACAGTATCCCCTAACAGCAAACAGATAAGAACCCAGGCTTGACATCTCCTGAGGGCTTTTCGCCATAGTTCAGAAAGAAGCTCTGGAGGCAGATTGTGCCCTGCTGAGGTGCTTACATACTGAGTCACTGGTGGCCGCACTGAAGACAGGCCATTCCCGAAGCCTCTTCAACTCTGGTCTACTTTCAAAACACTGAGCACAAGCGAGTTTCATGAACAGGCGCGTGAGCGAGGTCATTCACATTTTTCAGAAGCCCGTGTGGAAGCTAAGTAACTTCGGAGCCTCGTTTCCTTCTGGGGTACTGCTACTTTTCATTTTAAATATCTCAAATATAGTTTAAAATATATTAAAACTTTCTAGTAGCATCAGACACCAGATTTAAGCTTTTCTACCCTTCACACATGTTTTAGGCTTCCCTGTTGTTTCTCATCATTTGTGACTCTAAATTTTCCTTGCCAATAAGAAGTGAGAAACTGAACATAGTGGAAAGAAAAACATCAGCCATTAAACTGTAGTGAGAGCAGGGGAGGTGGCTCAGTAGAATAAGCGCTTGCCTGGCAAGCTCAGGGTCCTGAGTTCAATCCCTGGTACCACCAAATAAATAAATAAACTGTAGTGAGGCTCGTTTCTGAAGGATAGGACGGTGAACAATATTTTGCAGAAAAGAGGACAAGACGTTCTGTGTAAAGTCAGGTCTGCACGCATTGCCTGTATGTTTTCTAAGGTTACTGAAGTTCAACCATTGTGAAAGTCACACTCGGCTCTCTGCCAGCCGTCCATGTGTTTACAGGGACAAGGAAATGGCCCACAAGGTCACAGAAGAGAAATCCTGTTCTTTCATTCCCTCAGCTAAACAGACTTTTTGTTCATGCCTAGGCTCACTAGCTTCAGCGCCCCTCTCTGACGCAATCTCCCGGTCCAGAAACACTGCCTTAAGGAGCCCAGGCCGACTCCAGCCTGCAGAGGAGGAGACGGAGTCCTCCACTCTTTGTGCCAGGGAGCACCACATGCCCTCGCGGTAGGCAGAAGTTGCAGGTTCTCTCTCTGAGGCTCTTTCTAGATTAAGCTGAGCTGCCTCGGTTGACATGGCTGACAGCAAGCTGGCTTCCCCTTATACTGCAAGTCCAGCTGATTAGTGGGGTCTACCTGGAACACTGCGCTGACAAGAATTCTGAGTACCAGCACCCCCTGTGAACAGATGTGCTTGTAACTCATGCCTGGGGTGTTGGCCACCAGTAAGAAGCTTTGCACAGTGCTATCAACTCACCTACTAATCCAAATGTTTTTAAATTCAGTTTTTAACTCAGACAAAAAGAACTCTTATGGATGCGTACTTACAGGATCCCCTCCAGAAGCAAATGAAATAGATTGCATGTGATGATTTGCAATAATCTGAAAAATATAAAACAAAGTAAACATGTATGATGCCATAAGTTACTATCATTGTTATATACAGTCTAACAGTAACCAACTGCATCTGCTTTGTCTTTGCCAGCTCACCATCCCTGTGGGAATCACCCCACCCACATTCTGTCATAAACCCTTTCAGTTGGGCTTTTGCTGGGAGCCCTCCGCAGGCTCCTGATGAGCTGCATCCCCACCCCTAATCTCATTTAAACCCAAGGTTCAGGAGAGTGTGCAGACTCATCTCACTGCCCCTCCCACCTGCAGACCTAGGTCTAACCAATCAGAAAGTGGCATCTCTCTGGGTGCAGAAGAGCCAATCGATGGGGACATTTGTTCCATCATGCTAACCAACAGACTTCCCCCCATATATGTATTTATTTTTCTATCTACTTGATTCCTAGTATGAAAGTAACACTAGAAAAGTGAACTGAATTACTGAGCCCAGAGGACTGTCTGTTTTACTTGAGATTCTAGTCTGCCTGTCTGGAAACCATGGGATAATGACCAGTTATGATCACTACACTAGCCCAACAGTGGGCTACTGCCCAGCTACATCATGTTTTGTTGAGCAAAAAAAAAGTCAAAGACAATGAGCATGTTCTTCACAGTGTTGCTTATTTACCTGCAAAATCAGGCAAAACTTACTTCACTGTGTTTGAAATCAGGATAGCGGCGACTTCCGGAGCACAGGAAGAAGCAGCAGCAGGAGGGTGCATGCTGCAAACGGCACTTCCTGACGAGGGCAGTGGGCCCAGATGTGTTCATTTTGTGATAATTAAGCTACCTACACATTTATGTGTTCTCTATCCTTGTATTTCAGTAAAGCAGAATCAATATACAAAGATCAATGTCATTCTCATATGTCAGCAACAGCCAATTAGGTCCTTTATGGGGAACATCGGATATGAGTATACGTAAGTATGAAAATAAGGACCGTGCAAACCTTTCTAGAAAACTTCACTGAAGGTATAAATAAGACCTATAAGTGGAAAGACATATACCACCTTAAAGATGAGAAGTAATATTATAAAGATGCCAGTTCTCACTCCTTAATCTACAAACTCCAAGCACTTCTAGTAAAAATGTTACAAATATCATTTACAGATTTTTCAGGCTGCTTCTAAAATTAATATGGCAAAATAAATCTGCAAAACCTTCCATAGAAATTTTTAAAAGAGCAAGTAGACAAAATTTCCCCTCTCAGATACAAAACATACAGAGATACATTCAGCTGCTTCTGAAGTTCCTGTTAAAACATAAGTGCAAAAAGAGCTATGACAATTTACAAAGAAGAAAGACAAAGTTTTTCTCATCAGATATCAGGACATACTACTGAAGTACAAAAATCCTCCTTAATAGAAAAACATACAAAAAAAATAACATAAATCTGATTACATAAAAAATAACTTTAAAACTTTTCTATAGAGCAGGGAAAATTGCTCAGTGGCATGTGTGCCTGCCTGGCGAGTGCAAGGTCCTGAGTTCAATCCCCAGTACTGCTAAACAAATAAATGAAGAAAAATTTTCAATGATAACACATAGGACAAACACCAAGTAGGGAGAGTATATTTGTAAAACAAAAGGTATTCACATGAAGTTATAAGGAATACTTATAAATTAGTAACAAAAGCACCCACCATAAAACTAGCTAATTCACAGAAGAAATACTAATGTTGAATAGACATACTGAACAATAATCAATCTTCCAAGAAACTAATGCTATGAAGGATACCATTAAACTGATACAGTTGTCAAGGTTCAACAAAAATCACATGCTGAGAGTGTGAATTTCTCAAACACTGCCTACTGTAGCTAAAACTTGTACAGTAACTTTGGAGAGCAATTTGACAGTGCGTATTAAACTAAAACACGCAAAACTGACTCTCCCACATTTTCACTCCTAAAACGCTGGCACATGTGAATGTTCATTTATTCATGGTTTTTAATAATAATAATAATAATAATCATCATCATCATCATCATCATCATCTGTCCTTGGTTAGGTCAATTATAGCATATTTAGACAAATGAAAAACCAAAAGGGGCTGGGGAGATAGCTCTGGGGTCTAACTGCCTAGCAAGCGCAAGGCTTGGGTTCCATCATGGGTACTGACAGGTTCTGGCCCGAGTATGAATTGCTGAATCATTATGGTGGTCATCTAATATGGCAGAATCCTTTAAAACAACAGCCATCTTCCCAAAGACCACCTTCCCTCTTCTCCAACACATCCAGGGTGCAATTTCCTTTCCCCTGTCTTGCCATCTCAGAGAAGGCTCCAATCAGCTCCTCAGGTGTGTCTAAACACCCTCCTCAGGCCGGCAAGATAGCTCAGTGGTCTAAAGCACCTGCTTAGGCAAGCTTAGGCAACCACAGGGACCACGGTTCACTCCTCAGCACCACATGCTGCACCAGCCCACCCCCAGGGCAGGCTGAGCCGGCCATAACATAAATAAATAAATAAATGTTTAAACATCCCCCTCAAGTCCCACCCCTGGCAAAGGGCCATTAAAGCCTCAGTCTCCATTTGTTCCAATTCAGAGAATTCCTTATCTTCCCCGAATTCTCTCCGTGTCCTCCAAGGAAACAAAGCCCCTTTCCCTTTTTCCTTCTGTCTGTTTCTCTGCTGTATCACCGTGGAAAACCTATCAGGTACCACATGGGTGCCACGCCAGCACCTCCAGCACACTATGCAGGCCACCTAAACCAGGCGCAGCGGTGCATGCCTGTAATCCCAGTGCTGGGGAGACGTGAGGTAGGAGGATCACTACGAGTCCCAACTGCGTAGCGATACCCGGTATCAAATAAATACAAAAAAAAAAAGAAAGAAAGAAAAATCGAATGCAATCTTCACACTGTCAAAGTGTTTTTTAATTTCAGTTGAACACAGTTCTGTAAAAGGTGAAGAAGAAAGGGGAGATGGGGAAGAGGGGGAGGCAGGCGGAGGGGGAAGGGAGGAGGAGAACAAGAAAACACCCCAAATAGTGCTTTCTTCACAAGTACAAAAAAAGTTCCTTTTAAGTCCACGGGGAGATTTAAAGAATAAGCACCGGATTAATACAGTGGAAAATTAGCTGCTGGGAAAAGAAATAGAACTAAAAATTTCTTTATATTTTTAAAGATACATTTATCGGTGAAACTATTTAAAAAGCGCAGAACAGATCGTTTCTCAAAGAGTTTAATCTGTGGGGACGGACAAGGTCTGGAGAAGCACCCTGGGGCAGGGGACGATTACCCCCGAAGGGGCAGCGACCAGGACGGGGAAGGAGGCGGGGAAGGAGGGGCGGAGCCTGGGGGCGGCTCCCGGGTCGCCATGTTCCAGGCGCAGCGTCACCAGCAACGATGTGGGTACGATGCGTGCACACCGAGTCATGACCCTGCCTGCGGTCTCTACACAACAAATCCGACCCCCGCAAGTAACCCACCGAAGCCCGCGCGGCACGCTAGGGGGACCGGAAGCATCTCCCGCCATAGCGGCGCGCTTGGCCGGAAGCTGCGTCCTGTGCGCGTGCGCGTTAGGTGACGCAAGCTCGCGCGCTCGCGCACGCGCACGCACACGCTCACGCACACAGCCGCCCGCCGCGCAGCCTTCTCCTGTGCAAGCCGCTTCGCTGGTGGTCCCACGGTGTCAGCCATGGCGGAGATGGCAGAGCTGTGCGAGCTGTACGAAGAATGCAACGACCTGCAGATGGACGTGATGCCCGGCGAGGGTGACCTTCCTCAGATGGAGGTAGGCGGTGGCGGGAGCCGGGAGGCTGCCCGCGGCGGGGCCGCGGCGCTCCTGGAGGAGGAAGGGCCGATGGAGGAGGAGGAGGGCGCGCAGCTCATGGCGGCTCCTCGCGGGAGAGCAGGCCTGGCCCGCGGGCCCAGCCCCGGGGAGCAGCCGGGCGCCGGCCTGGAGGACGAGGCCGAGGAGCTGGACGACTGGGAGGATGATTACGACTACCCGGAGGAGGAGCCGCTGAGCGGCTACCGCGTCTCGGCCGCCCTGGAGGAGGCCAACAAGATGTTCCTGCGAAGCTCCCGGGCGCGGGAGGCCGCCCTGGACGGAGGCTTCCAGATGCACTACGAGAAGACGCCCTTCGATCAGCTCGCCTTCATCGAGGAGCTCTTCTCGCTGATGGTCGTCAACCGCCTGACCGAGGAGCTCGGCTGCGACGAGATGGTGGACAAGGAGTAATCGGATGCCGCCGCCAGAGGACGACGAGACTGGAGGAGACCCGACCTTCCGCCGCCTTTGGGATTTATTCCACATCGTTCTGTGCCAGTGAAAACACCTGCTCTTCAAACAGGGAAGTTGGTTTTTGTTTTTCAGAGTAGAAGACGAGGACAGTGACTGCACAGTTGTGAAAAAGGAAAAGAATCGCGAAAGAAAAAGATCTTAGGACTGTTCCAAGAACAGCTCGGAACACCTAGGGCTTTGATGTTGTTGCGC
>PVKN010042950.1:0-10316 GCA_004027915.1 Capromys pilorides | reverse complement strand
CTGCCTCTTCGCAGTGATTCCCTGGAGTCAGCTGAGTATGGACTGAAGCCTTCACAAACTGTGAGCTAAATAAACCTTTCCTTCCTTAATTTTGACCATTTGGGTATTGTGTCTCAGCAGCAGAGGAAAAGTATCTAAAACAATTAGCAATGTGATTTACTAAAATTTCATAAAGGCCAGAGACACTAATACAAAGGAATGCTAGCAATTTGAGGGCAGTGGTGGCTTCTGGCTCCTTTCAAATCCCATGCCCTTGCATATGCCTACTACTTTGCAATTTTACTTTATTCTTCATATATTTTCTCTTTCAAAACTTATAGTAATCCCCTCTTGCAAACCAAAACTTAAAAATGCTAAATGATTCATGCAAAATACTAGTTAAACCCAATAATGAACTGTTCTGGAAAACATGACCTTTGAAACTATGTAAGCTCTGCATAACTAGTAGTATAGAAAAAGTAGAGTAGGGGTGTGTGTGTGTGTGTGTGTGTGTGTGTCTGTATGTGTCTGTGTGTGTGTGTCTGCGTGTGTGTGTGTACATGAGAACTGTAGAGCAGAAACTAAAGGAAAAATGGATGAGCATCAGGGGCCCATCTTCACACCGTGAAGCCACAGAAGGCCTTTCAGTATTGCTAGTGATACTGTTTCATGTCACCTCCCTGGTTAGATACAATAGTTTTCTAACCAAGATGTTATTAAATATCCAAATGTATTCCTGGTCACTTCTAATTAAATTCAGATTAAATTTAACAAGAAGCTATATTTGAAGTGTAGTCTTCCCTGAAAGAGAGACAGTAGATTCAAAGATCTCTTCAGGCTAATTAGGCAGGTGGAGAAGTTGCACTGCTATTTCCTCTTCACTCATCCATCAGTGGTACAGCCTTCATGTTCCAGGGTGGGCCAGTCATGGACATGCCCAAATCCCAGCTGTCTGCAGTGAAGGATGTGTTTCTCCTTCTATGTCCTTCAACTCGGGACTCAGCTCAGTATCATTCACTCAGATCATCGTCACTGCAGAGCACAGAGTGAGGGGACAGCCACTCTCAGTTTGCTTCATGGCCAAGAGAGAGTCATAGCAATAACTGACCACCAGAAATGGTGCCCTTCACTTCCACACAGATCTAACTGGCCAAAACCGCTACTCTGCACAATCCAACCTAACCCCCATGGGCCAAAGGTTTCCACCGTGTTGTACAAGCCTGGGATCAAAAAGCCAGGAATATCCTCCGGCAGTAGAGGAGACACCATGCTGCCTGCTGGTGTCAGGCTCCCTGCGAGGCTCAGGTGTGTGGTCCCTCCTCTCATGGCCTATACTTTCACACCGGAGTCAGGCACACAGACTGGCAATTTCAATAATGTTTCTTAAAGTACGTGATACAGGATGCGAGGAAGCATGCAGGAAGGGAGCACTGTAATCTTCTAATGCAAATCCAGGAGGCCTTTTAGAGGAAATGTTAAGTTTATGATCTGACCTGAGGAAGGAATAAGCTCTAACCAGAAAAAGGCAAGGCCGTTGTGCTGCGAGCCCAACAGAGCCCAGGCAGAATGCGGGGAGGCCAGCCTGGGGCTCCTGAGGGGAGCCTGGGAGCAAATAAGTGGTCCTCTTCATCCTCATCGTTTGTATAATGTGTTGCTTGTGTTGTTCTCAGTATCTGCTCAAATATCCCTTTCATGTGGCTTCTTAATGATGACTACTATCCATAAAAGAAAAACCAAATTGTAATTTTTATACACTTCTTTTTACTTGGGTTTTGTAAGAACATTTTAAAATGAACACATTCATCATGCCTTCCTCGCCTGCTCCTCTCTTTCATTCTATGAGGGTAAAGCCACGAGTGGGTGGTGGCAGCCAGCTTTGTAGTGTTCTAGTGGTGGAAAGAGAGGAAGGAGTGAAGGAAGGAAAAATGAGAGAGGAAAGGAGGAAAAAGGAAAATTGGTTGAACTGAAAAACAGTGAACCAAATACATTAAAAGAATCTTACTGGAAAATTCAGCAAGAACGGAAAGTGATGAAATGAAACCAACCCAGTTTCCAGTTGATCAGAAAACTTTCAGGGATTCTGAAGCACTTCACATGAAGGTTGCTGCTGTCCAAAATTGGACAAGGGGAAGAGTGTGGGCTTTTTATCTGTTCATCTTCCCAAGTAATCCCATGGTCTGTTCCTGAGACACTGAACCTTAAGCTACATAATCTTTTCAGATTCATAATGATCCTCCTGTCTCAGCTTTCCCAGCACTGAGATTACAGGCATGCATTACCATGCCCAGTTTCAGGTCTGGCATAGCACACCTAGGGTTCTGGGGGCAGCATGGCATGTAGTACTGAGAATCGAATCCAGGTCCTTGTGTTTGCCAGGCAGGTGCTTATGCTGCCAAGCTGTCTCCCAGCTCTAAAGCCCATATCTTGTACTCTTATTACATACCTTAAAGATAACAATATGTAATGCATTAACTTTTGTTATTTTCCTATTGCTTTGTTATGAAATTGTTTTACTTTTTTCCATAAAATAAAAAAAACAAGTGCAGAAATACTTTGATGACAAGGACCTTTTCTCTTTGTCCCACTACCTTCTTACTATCTAGCCACAAGGTCTGGCAGATACTATAGTAGGTCATCAGTGTGGTTAGGTCTCTGCCACCTAAAAAACAGTAAGAATAAGGTCATAGGTGGGGCACACAGAAGAAAAGAAAAACAATAAAAGAAAAAGTGTTAGAGAAGAAAGAAATGGTGAGTAATACTGCTCCCGTAGTCAGTGTAGAGCGGAGGCACTGTACCAGGCTCCGCATTCACTGGGTAGGTGTCTTTGTGTACCTGAAAACATCTTGTGCATCGTTCTTATTTCACACATATTGAAATATTGAAAATATCAAATCAGCATGTGGTAGACCTGTGGCTGAAGTTCCCTGTGGCTGAAGCTCCCTGTCCTGCCTGCTTCTGCCATCAGAAACACACATGCACTTTCCTGTCTGCTATACCAGGGCAGCAGAAATCTGGCTTCTGGAGCCTTCTCTCAGCTAAAGACACAAGACAACAACTGACTGAACAAATCTCTGTGCTTGACCCATGAATAATATGTCCAAGACCAAATATTTCCTTCTCCAGAGGTATCAGTGTTTGTTCCTTTCCAAGGTTTCTGTCTTGGTGATAAGAACCTGATTTCCCACACTGGGCCACCTGAACATCTCAGGATCCAACCTCCATTGCCAAGCATCTGAAATCTAGCATCGTATCTCAGGGATTAGCCTCCTCACTGCTCCTCACATCTGACTGTGCTTCTCTACTAACATCACTTGTCTGAGCTACTCTCATGGCCTGTCTTCTCACCAGTCTACCTACACCCACTCCAGCCCCTCTTCCAACCCAATCTCCACTCTGCAGGTAGTATGCTCTTTAAAACTGTATCTTATCTGCCATCCTCTTTTCTACATGGCTTCTTATTGTGTATATGAAGAACACAATTCCTCATGAGGCCTATAGGGCCTGATGCACTTCTCTTCCTCCTTTCTCTCTGCTTTAGGTCCCCATGACATGCAGCGTTTCCCTCTATTCCAGACCTTTGCTCAGGTTGTGCCCCTTCTCAGTGGTAGCCACCTACTCAACATTCAGCAAGTCTTCAAGTCCCTCTGTCTTATTTGTCATAGTTGCAGCTAATGGGATCAGCTAGTCTGTGTCTATAAACTCCATAATTCAGGATCTATATCTGTTTCTGCTATCCCATATCCCTGTGCTATCCCACATCCTGGGCCATCTGAACATCTGTCTTCTTCAGTCAACAACTGACTAAATAAGTGATCCTAAGGATTTTAAGCACATATCTGTTATGACATCTATGCTAGATATACTCCAAGAATATATCCATTGTTTCAAAAGACTTAAAAATTAAATATACCTGAGTATTTTTTCCCTATGTCAGCTCTGTTACGTATAGCATTTATTTGCCAATTTAATAAACTCATTTAATATTTGCTTGCTGTAGAGAATACCAGATATTTATACCATGCCCTATCCACTTCCTCCTAATCCAGGTGTCTAGAAAACCTCACTCATTAGCAAGAGCTCCATTTTTTTTTCATCAGTTGTTCCAAAATATAGATGCCCAACATGCTGAGGAGAGTCAAGTTTATTTCTTCTTTTGATATTAGCCCTATTATAGAAATAACATATCTTTACATGAAGAATTAACATTTGCCTGAGAGAGCTGAGAAGCATTTGATTTGAATGCTTTATCTAGTAATGTGTAATTTTTGCTTTTTGTACTGTTTGATTATGAAATGATTACTTAATTAAATTGCTATTGCACAGGGAGATGTGCAAAAGTGAAATTCCTCTTCAATTATTCACCCTCTATGCCTCATTTTAAGTAGAGCCTCAGACTGATTGCATTAGTGCTTGTGGGGAGCATGCTTTGCATAAGGTATTTATTGAACTAAAACATATTTAAAATTGTATGATACAAAAACTAAAACTAACACCTAATGTTCACTTAGAAGCCAAGGCTTGTTGCCCCATGTGAGTTAATCATTCTGTTTTCTTCAGTGTCCTCTGTGAAAACTATCCCTTAATAAACCTCAGACTATAAGCCATCTCACAAGGAACAATGGTCATCGTGGTCTTAGCCCAAGGGTCCTCTCATTGACATGGTGACTGATTTCTAGGTGTCCCTCCCTCCTCTACCCAGTGGTTGGTGCTCCTGTCACAGACAAATGCAAAAAGCAGGCACTGTGGTCATGTTCCCCAATCCAAAAGCATTTGGACAAGCACTGTTTTGGAGAACTAAGAAACAGTAGAATTTCCCAAACTCATCCTGGGACAATCAATCTGAACCAGATTTCTTTTACTGGCAGTTCTCTATAGCAGTGAGCAGACTTAGCTGTGACTTGTTAGCAAGAGTTACCTGTGCCCACACTCTACCAAGATCACTTCCTGGGTTGATTGGCATGTAGAATTTAGGGCTGCTCCTTACTGTTTCTTTGATTATGGCATTTAGATCTTGTGCCTGAGAAGCAGTACTCCTTCCTTTTTTCCTCTTTTATTCAGGTTCTAGGTCTCTTTCCCTAAAGCATTTCATTTCCTTCTCCCAGTTATTGGCCCCCTGCTCCTTACTTGCTCTTCCTTCCAGTGTATGGCTCTGTTTCATAATCTCACTTGAGGACATTGTATGTCACTCTCTGCTTTGTATTTTTATTGTGTACCCTCAGCTCTGTAAATTAAATATGAGTGAGTGGTTATGGCCAGGAAAATCAATCTTTAAACAAATTAATATTTCAATGCCAGCTGTAGGGCTATTTCTCCGTTTAATGTGTGCCTTGGCTTAGAAATGCAAAACACTGAATGTATCATTTTGGAAATACTTAAATCAAAGTGAAGACAAAGAAGGAAAGCCAAGTATGCCATAAGATTGTGAGGCTGACTGTTGGAAAAGACCAATGCCTTAATTTGTGGAATCCATATCTTTTTAGACAAATGACAGCACCTTTATTTGATCTTCCTGGCCACTTCACTTCTATGGGATGGAAAATAAAATATGAATCACCATACCTCTGCAGGAATGCCAGAAAAATATAGGACATTCAGATAAAGTTGAATATCAGATAAAAATAAATATCTCTCCCAAATATTATGTGGGATATATTTATACAATAACATTATTTGTTATGTATATGAGATTCAGTTTCAACTGACCAGCCTATATTTTTCCTTGTTAAGCCCAGTCCACCCTACCACGAGACAATTATGAAAACCAATAGCAATTTCCTGCAGTAATGTAAATGAAATGATTTAGCATGACACTTGATGCATGAAAAGCAGGCTGAGCATCCCTAATCCAAAACTCTGAAATCCAAAATCCAAACTCCAATCTTGCTTGAGGACTGACATGACACGCCAAGTGGAAACTCTCACACTTGACTCCATGAGACAGATTATAGTCAAAAGGCTGGTTCTTTACTAGGAAGTCACAGATCATCATTCTGACAGAAATTCTTTATTGTTCAGAAATATGGCTTAAGTTTGAGAACTTTATGTTGAAAGACATATTACTTTTTCCTCTTCCTAAACCAGAAGATGTCACACTCACTCACACAAAATTAATTCAGATTTAGTTCTAAAATAGGAAAATCAGTCACTCTCCATTGCTATTAGAAAACATGTTTTCATAAGGACTATTATATTTTGATTGAATCAGTGGCTTTTTGCTTTCTCCCGTACCAGATTGTTCTAAAATTAAAATGTAAGTTAGAAAATATTTAGATATGTTAAAGCATTCATTTCACTATACCTCAGAATGGGGAGTTGTGGTGAACGTGCACATAGTACCTTCTTTCTCTGTCTAATGAAAGTTATTTCTTTAGCTATTTGGAATAAGTCTAGGAACTCAGCCAGCAAATTGATCACTAACAATTTAAGAGAAGACCAGCAACAGATTTAGGGATGAAGCCAACTAAAGGTCACATTCAGTCCAGTGCATTTTCAAAACTGAATTGACTCTGAGGGGAGCTGGACCTCTCTCTTGCTCATGTAAACATTTTATACTTTCTAGAAGGCAGATTAGCAATAAGTGCAAAAGCTAATAAAGCTATACATCGAGCTGACACACACCACCTCCACAGAGGGTAAAATAAAAGATGTGTGCTTCCTTTTTCATCGTCTCCTTATTCATCCCCTTGGCCAGCTCTCTCCTTTGCCCAGACTTTGAAGCCCTTTGGAGCAAGAATTATCTAATATTTTCTTCTATGCACAGCAATTTGCATATATTTAGTGATCTTTTTCAGCATAGATTGTGTCTGGAAAGGACTCTTTTCCTACTGTTTTAAACAGCTACCTTCTGCATCACCATGTTCTCATAAGGGCTCTTATAAGAATGTACATCAGAGAGCTTGCTCCCTATCTCCCCAAAGGTAAGGGCACGCTGAAGAGGCACCTGTCCACAGACCAGGAAGAGAGCCCTTGCCAGAGACTGGACATGGTGGCCTTCTAATCTCAGCCTCTACTCTCCAGAACTGTGAGAAAGTAAATCTCCTTTAAGCTACCCATTCTATGGCATTTTACTCTAAGATAAGGACCCAAGAGTAGGCTGTTGACTGTATGTGATGACAAATATGTATGTAGATTACTGAGCAGTTATAGTTATTCTTTAATAGAAATATCACTTAGGGTAAAAGATTCATTACCTTTAAGTGAATAAGCAAACTGTAAGACAGTACTAAATGTGGTACTATTTTATAAGAACTAATGTACACACATATAGACACACAAGCACACACATGCTCATGAAGGCACACATACAAAAATTCTTAAAAATCATAAGATCATACATCAATAAATAATTATCTCTGAGTGATTGAATTATTATACCTTCATTTTTCTTTCTTTTCTACCATATTTTACAATTTCTGAATTTTGAGTATGCTTATATAGTTAGAATAATCAAAAAATTTTTGTTGTTACTACTAATGAAGTGTTCTTCATTTCAGGGAATGATATCAAAAGAGTAGAGGCCAGGAGGAGCTGCCTCACACTCTAGAGTCTTATCCTTGAGGGCTCAGCAACAACCAAGAATGCACTAAGAAGTGAAACGTGAGGGCCAGGTGTGGTGGTGCATGACTGTAATCCCAGCACTTGGGAGGCTGAGGCAGGAGCAGTGCAAGTTTGAGATCAGCCTGGGCTACAAAAGTGAGCTCAAGGCCAGCCTGAACTGCATAGCGAGACCCTGTCTCAAAAAGACAAAAAAAAAAAAAGGAAGTGAAGTCTGCAACCTAAATGATATAAACTCTACTTAATGGCAACCCTCTTTATCTTTCTCTTTTTGCTTTTGATCTCAGCATTATTCACTCACCAATTTTTCTGATTTTTTTGAAACATTGGATAAAAAGACTTGTAAGATAAAAAAGAACTGGGAAATCTTTAATAAGTAAAAGCCGAAAATAAGTATTGAGCTAAAAAGACCTTCAGAAACTGAAATGAAACGAAGAGAAATGGTGCAAAAAGAAAAAAAAAAAAGTTTTTTGAAAGATATGGCTTAGCTTCTCTGTATACACCTACACACCTACTTTAAATCCTGATAGTGCTCATCTGTTATGATTTGTGCCTTGGTGTCCCCCCAAAGCCTCACGCAATCATGGGGTGGTTTCTGGAGTGCTGATTGATTCTTGATCCAATGCTGGGATAATGGTTGTGAGTGCCTGGGGCAGATTCTTTGCATTCTCTGAATGTAAGGAGGGGAGAGAGGCTAGCTAGCTGCCTGAGTTACTGCCACTCTTTTGCTCTTTGCCACTGCCATGAATGGTTGCTCTCTGCCAGGCGCCACTTTGCTTTGGAGCCAGCTGAGTATGGACTGAAATCTCCCTTGACCGTGAGCTAGATAAACTTTTCCTTCTTTCATTTTGGGTGTCGCATATTTTGGCCCAGCAATGAGAGAAGAGTAACTGAGACAGGGTTCATCCATTTGCTTAATCTCTGTAAAATTTGAGAATTTGTCTAGCTATCAAATATTTTAACAATAACATTGCAATTACCATAATTTGATCACTGCATAATGTACATACACATATCAAAACTTCATGTGGTACCCCTAAGTCTATACAATTATTATTTGTCAATTAAACATAATAAGACTCTAGAAATATTTTTTTAAAGAAATAGGGTTATCAGTGTCTCTGGTTATTACACTAAGCACACCCAAGACTTTGGGTCTTCCTCTCCATCTTGCCATATAGTTCATTGGGATCATATACATGTACAGTTTTTCTGCACAGTTTGGAAATAAAAGAAAAATTTTAGTTTACATTCAAAAGCCTCATAGGGCAGTCTTTGCTTGTAGCCTCCTTCTTCACTTGCTGGCATCCTCCAACTGTTCACACAGATGAGATCCTTGTTTCTGTACTTCTTGTGTGACATTTTGGTAGCAAACTGAAGGATGAAACATTCCATAGAGCCATTATTTTTGCTTATTTTTGCTATCAAAAGTTATATGAAGTGGCCATGTCCAGAAGAAATGCCTGAATTGCATGGATCCATGTGTGATGTCTAGCAATATGGAAATGTGTAACAGAATACATAATAAGGATCAGGCAAGAGATCATAAACAATGACTGAAAAATATATAACAAAACATTGGAGTAGAACAAATATACATGAAGGAAGTAAACATCATTATTCATACAAAGCAGTAACAAATTTTAACTAGTAATTGTAAACCATAGTTTTATGTAGTAGGCATAAATAACAACCTGAGCGATATTTTTTTTCCAGTTTTAGACTTTAAGTACTAAGATTATGTATCGGAAAGTGTAAACAAAATTTACCTGAGAGGCATGGAAACCAGTTCCAAACTACAGAAGCAGAGCTCAGGGTCACTGTCCCTGCACCTGAACCCTTGGCAGTTTAACAACCATAAAAAGAGAAGCCAGCTCTCTCCTATTTCCAGTGCTCTTGGAAGCACCCCAGCTACACCCTGTTTTCGGTTTGATTCCATTCTGACACTTCTGCTCACTTGTTAAATTGGAGGAAAGGAGAGATGATCTATATATTGTGGACTAAATATATTGTTCAAAAAAGTACAATTCATAAGGCTTTCATTTAGCCAGGTGGTATGGTATTCAGTTGTGCTTCACAGAATTGATTTTTTAAAAGGCATAGGGCTGCGGAGATAGCTCAGTGATCTGAGCACCTGCCTGGCAAGCATAAGAACCCAAGTTCAGTCCCTGATACCCCATGCCATGCCAGCCCCAAAACCTGGGAATGCCATGCCAGCCACTAAAACCAGGCATGATGGTGCATACCTGTAATCCCAGAAATGGGGAGAGGTTGAGACAGGAGCATCACTACAAGTCCAAGCTGCATAGTGAGACCCTGCACCAAATAAATAAATAAATAAATAAATAAATAAATAAATAAATATTTTAAAACAGATTTTTAAAGGCATAATTGCCATTGTTTCCTGATCCTGCTGATCCTGTTTTCTCATCTTGTCTCCTGGGTCTAATTTCGTGCCGTACTAGTATTGTATGATGTTTTAAGACCTAGATGAAGGATCATTTGCAACTAATTAGAGAATGGCAAACACTTGAATGGACCAAACTTCAATGAAATGCTCCTGATCTGTAATCAACCACCATCCCAAACACATTACAGTAAGCATCTTCATAGTTAGACTTACAGGATCTAACGCAGCCTTTGATAAAACCTATATCAGGTGGTCAAGGAGACAGCTCAGTAAAATAAGTGCCTGCCTGGCAAGCAAGCACAGGATACTGAATTCAATCCCCAGTACTGCACATAAATAAATAAATAAATACATAAATAAATAAATAAATAAA
>PVKN010042949.1:0-10312 GCA_004027915.1 Capromys pilorides | reverse complement strand
TATTCCTTCCCTTTCTTATTGAGAATAACAGGAATGAGGGTAAAGAAGGAGAGGATGTGGCATATCTTGATGACACCCTGTCTAGCTGGGGTGCTCCTTAGCATTTTCTAGGGCCTCCAGCAGTTTGTGTTTACATGGTGCCCTGGGCTTGTTACCTGAGTTAAACAAGTCCTGGTAGACATCTGTCTGCCCTTAGAAACCCCAGTAGGAAAGCAAAACAGGGGCTTAGGCTGATGTCTCACAATTGTTTCTGCCTTGGTTGAAAAGAGATTTACAAAGACAATCTTGCTCTGAAGACAGTGAATTTAGGGGAGAGAGAGAGAGAGAGAGAGAGAGAGAGAGAGAGTTAGGAAGTGCAAGATCCTTGTCTCTTGGTCTCTGAAGAATTTCACTAGTCTCAGCTTTCCTCTGAGCTCACCTGCATTGCATGTATGCTCTGGGGGTGAAGGCACTGTGCTCAGTCCCTGAGCACCCCGGATACCTGCTGTGTATGGAAATCAGGTTATAGTGACCTCGTGACACAAAGCCCTGGGCCTCCTGCCCAGCAGCCATGACCGATTGTCCTCCTCCAGTTGCTGCTGCATGGAGGACCTGAGATGCAAGTTACCAGTACACCCTCCCTCTTCCTGAATTGTCTGTCCAAAGTCCCTTGGGCTCTCCAGCTTTTGTTTCTCGCAGTGTCACAAAATAATGATGCCTGTTCTCTGCTCTGGGGATGCCTTCCGGGATCTTGGGAGGATGATTGAAGTACCTGGTTGTCGAGAGCCAGGGTCTGCTCCCAGGATGCCCTTTTCCACCAACGCACTTTTCCCAGTGGATGGGAGCATGGAGACCATGTTTCAGCCCATTAGCACAATCCAGCAAATCAGTCCCAGGAACCCTAAATACTCCTGAGGCTCAAGAGACAAGCAGATGAAAAACCAGAAACAATTTCGAATGCCACATCCTAAAAGCAAAGCATAAGGAGAAGAATCCTAAACTCTTCAGTCAGGGTTGGCCTCTGGAGCCTGAGTCCCATCTCCTCATTCATCTTGTTGCCGCTTATCCACTTTCAGCCTCAGCAGATGGTCCCCTCAGGGGTTTAACTCCTTATGTCAGTGGGAAGTGAGATCTTTTCTTAGACTGGCCCCCTTTAAGGGCCAAAGACGCATCCTGCTTCTGGTGATATATCCTGGGCAGGGGCCACGTTCTTCACATGCTCAGCATTGGGAAAGTTCAGAACAGGTCTGACTTTCAGACCAAATCTTGATACTCTGAAGGTGTTTCCATCAAGGCTGGCCTAGAGATCTGAGGACAGATCCTGGATACACTTCCTGAGGACACATCCAAAGTGCCAGCTACGAGGCTTCCTGAGCTGACTGGATCTGGCTTATGGAGCCAGGCGCAGGCTCCTACACAGAGCTCTGCATGTGGATACCCTGAGTAACAAGAGACACACTCACTCATGGATAAAGTGTGTGAGTCTGCATTGCACATATGCACATATTGGAGCTCATGGACATGTATAAGCATGAAAACATCCTATTTCTGAGAAGAAAGACCCAGATTCCAATTCTGTGTATTCTCAAGGATGCAGTTCTCTACCACCACTTTCTACCTTACAAAGGCAACTGTCTTCTAGTGCACCCTAAATGCCTTTCCAGGAGGTGTTTTTCATTTTAGCGAGCCCCCCAATAACTATGTGTTATGGTTGACACACTCTGTCAGTTTGAGGAATCTAGAAACTTAACTAAGTAACTCAGCAGTTCTAAATCCTGAGGAGTACAGGACATGCCTGTAGGGCTCTAGAATGCATACATTGTGTCAACTTAGTAAGTTTAGAAGGTTAAGTGATTCAGCAGGGGCCCAGGGTAAATACCTTCATCTTGTGCAAGAGGAGGGAATGGAGATTGTGTCAGTGCTATACCTGCACTGGAGGGAGGGGCAGCCTGCTCACCATATAAGGGAGGAAAAGAAGCTTGTTCTCTCCTTCTGCTCTTGTTGCAAATACTGTCCTCTGCCACCTTGAACTATTGTCCCTGTGGCATGACACCATGCCTTGGAGTCAACTAATTATTGGGCTGAAACTTCCACAAACTGTGAGCTAAATAAACCTTTTCCTCTTCAACTTGGGTACCAGGTATTTTATCTCAGCAATGGGAGAAAAGGAACGGAAACACCATACAACCTGGACTCTTTCTTTACTTTTCTGCAACTCTCACGACCTTGTGTATGAAATAAAGCTAAGAATATTTATCTTATAGGACTGCAATAAATAAATGGCCATCAATGTGATCTTCCATTATAAATCAAGAAAGTGATGTGATTCATAGTGAACAGATGTTTGGACACCTGTGTATGTACGCAGACAGACCTTCCGTGGGGGCACTCGGGTTTCTGAACAATGTCTTGCAGATTATAATTACAGTGTTGGGCCCTCCAGAGGGATGACCGTTCCTGAGGCAGCTCAGTGTCTGTGAGCTTCAAGGTCAGGGAGAGGGCACCTCCTGAGATCAGTGGCTTCTCTCCAGGAATCCAAGATTCTATATTCTAAGACGAGGCCAAAAGATCTTTCGTCTCAGTTAGACACAGAAGTCTGTCTTCTAAGGCAAGAAGCAAGCCAGAAAGAATGGGGAGAATAAGGTATTTCTATGGGGTAACGAAAGGTACATGAAAGGGCATTCCACAGGAGTTTTAAAAAATGAAAATGATGGGACCATTCCCACACATGAGGACCCAAACCATTCCTTTTCTACAGCAGGAGTTCTGCCCCTAGAGCATCTCTGTGTTCATCATCTGAGACCGGGTTGGCTCCTTCCTAGAAGCTGGTGGTATCTTCCAGTGGAAAGCCTTGTACAGTGATCAAACAAAATTAAGCTGTGGGATGAAAAATGTAACTGTTATGAGCAAAGCCTGTTAACTCTACAAAATGCTATTTTTAAGAAAGGTATAGATCTCTGAGCAGAAGCTTGGTGCACCAGAGCTGTTAAGAGTAACATACGCTATTCTTGAAGGCGGATGACATCCAAAAGAAAGGCCACAAGTTGTTGCCATGACAGAGGAGAAAAGAACTTGGGTGTTACAACAAAACGCTGCCCAACAGGGTTGCGGTGCTGGTACTAGAATAAGAGCATCTTCTCCACCAATCGGCTCTGCCTGCTCCACCTGGACATCTCCCTGGAGAGAACAGAGGCTCATGGACAGAGAGCACCACAAATCCCCTGGGAGGTAATTTCCATGGGTGTCCCACAGATCTCATGCCAGAGATCTTTTCAATGTAGTCTATGGATTAGAAAAAACAAAATGAATAAATAATTGAACGTGTGGTATTAATGCTCCTGCTTCTTCGCTGCTCCAATTATTCTGCACTGTGAATGCTCAATAGCGTGCACTCTCCCTTGGAGCCAGGATGAATAAAAGATGCACGTTATGAACACCACTGGATGCAGAGAAAGCATGAGGATAGCAGAAGGCACCTAGGAACCCATGAGGAACTGAAGCAGGAATCCGGAGCCACAGGGGTGGCCGCTGGGTGGCCCTGCATGCATTTGGGCAGAGATGGAATTAGTGAGCAGATACATACTTCAGACAAGTGCAGATGGATCATGTGCCAGCTCCCAGGGGGGGAGTGGGCTTGGATGTACCATGTAGAAATGAGTGCTTCCTGCCTCCCAGAGAGTGACCCAAGTAGACAGGACATGCTCTCCCCCTCTGTACCCTTGGCCTTGTCATTCTTCGTCCTACTGGTGCTCCCTCAGCTCTGCTTCTTGCTTACTGACTTTAAAACTCAATCACAGCTTTCTCTCTCTCAGGAAGCCTTGTTCAGTACAATGTGGGAGAAGAGCTTGCAGGTTTCTCAGGCTGGGCAAATGTATAGCAGCTCGGACATCTCAAACCAGTCCTCTAGGCTGTGCTGGGCAACACACGGGGCAGTAGGAGTGTGTGGTCCTAGACCCCCTCAATTGTGGCCCATCTGAGATGAGGTGTGCCTTCGGTGTGAAAGACTCCCAAACTCCAAAGTCAGTGTCCAAAAAAATTAAGTAAAAAATCTTACTAATAATTTTTATACTGGCTACATATGGAACTAATATTTTGGCTACATTGTTTTAAATAAAATGCACTTTTAAAATTGATAACACTGCCTCTTTCTACACTCTAACCTGGGGCCTTTTAAAAATTTAAAAGGAATAGATTTCAAATTTTCTCCCTGCAAAGAACAGTTTTCTGGTTTGCAAAGTGGTGTGATGCAGCCACCCCTATTCTGCAGTGTGCACACAGGAAACACACATATTTCAAAACATCACCCGGCAGATCACAAATATATACGTCTTTATTTGGCAATTAAAAAAAAATGAATACTGGTTTTTAAAGAAAAAATATAAAGGCACACGTGTGACTTGCCTATGTAGCTGTCTCTATCTTTGTTGGACAATTGACTTAGCAATACTTCAACTCATGAGTTTTCAACCTTATGATGGTATGAGAGAAATATACATCAGGTAAAAACCATGATTTGAATTTTGGTTGTTTGTTGGAATACAAACATGTGACGTGATATGCTCTCTTGCCATGCTGCATGGGAGCGTGATCCATAGCTTTTCATTGGCACAAAAGAGAGAGGAAGCAACCAATACTCTACAGTGTGCTGCGCTGCCAAACTATGCTGCTCAGTAGGTTAGGTGGATTCGGGGCAGCTCAAATGTATGAAAGTCTTTCAGGCACCAGTGGGCTAACTTGGACATAGCCGCACCCTAAAAGCCAAGGAGGGTCTCTACTTCTCCAGCCCTGGTGCCTAATCTCGAGAGAAGGATCACCAGCTCTCACAAAGGAGCAAGCAGCTCTGGGGCAGAGACATTACGATCTGGGATCTAGGTGGAACAGCCCTCCTCATCTATGGAAAGAGGAATCCAGGGCCCCAGAGGAGTGGAGGGGCTTAGGCAAGAACACAGTGCCCTTGGGCTGAGGAGATAGTTTGGCAGACTAAGTGTCTGCCTAGCAAGAGCAAGCTCCCGAGTTTGATCTCCCAAGTTTGATCACACTGTGTTGGCCACCAAAACCGGGCGTGGTGTCTCATGTTCGTAATCCCAGCACTCATGAGGTTGAGACAGATGGACACTACGAGTCTGAGCTATGTAGTGAGACTCTGTAATAGATAGATAGATAGATAGATAGATAGATAGATAGATAGATGATAGATGATAGATAGATAGATAGATAGATAGATAGATAGATAGATAGATAACTTTTTTAAAAATTAAATAAACAGTAGAGACCATGTGCCCAAGGGTCAGGTCTGGGATAGGTCAGAGACCTCCTAACTCCCAGAACTGTCTCTTCTACTCAAGCTGAAGCTGTTCTTCGATGTCAAAATCAGGTTTTTAACTTTCTCTCTGTATTAATTCCTCAGTGTGGCTCACCTGCCAGCCAACCATCTGAAGCAAGGATTAAGTGCTCTCCTGGCCCTGTGGCCTGCAAAGCCACGCGGCATGCCTCAAGGTTAGGGAACGCTTCCAAAACCACAGCCCACTCCTTCTGCTCCCACCCATGTACCTTGCCTTCTTATCCAGCTCCTTGACTTAGTATCAAGTAAGAGACAAGCCTGACTTCCTTCCTGCATTTGCTGAGGTTCTGATCTGTGTGCAGCTCTGTGTACGAGGCCTAGGCCTTCACAGCTGACCAGAGCATTCAACCACAAACATAGACCCAGCAGGCGGCGCCTCCCCCACCCTTTTTTAACCAAGGATTGAAACTTGAACATCTGGCTGCTATGAAAAGAGAACAAGCAAAGACTTTGACCACTCCAACTGCTCTTGGCAAGGTGAAACGGGAACTTACAGAGCTGCCTGCCCTGCAAGGAACTCTTCATGAGCTAGAGCATCACACATATAATTATTTAAAGTCCAACAGAGTTCCATTCTTGGGTGTCTTGAGAACAGACTCTGAGTTCCAGAGTCACTGTTATGGTTTATGTCTAGTTGTTCCCACAAAGCATCATGCAATAATGGGGCAGGGACTTCTAGAGTTTGAGACTTGACTCATGGTTCACTGGGATTATGTGTTTTAGTACTGATGGGACTATGGGTCTGAATCCTTCTGGGATTATGGGTATAACCTAAGGTGAATAGGCTGAGTTGGAGAGCCTGAATGTGATATAAAGAGAGTCAGAGAGACAGACTCTCTCTGTTGCTCTCTGCTGCCCTGGTTGATCAGTTGCCTCTGTCATGATTGTTGCTGTTCTGCTGCCATGAACTGGATGCCCTCTGACCTATTTCACTCAGCCTTGGACCAGCCAATTATGCACTGAAACCTCCAATGACTGTGAGCTCAATAAACTTTTCCTTCCTTCATTTTGGGTGTCAGGCATTTGTCCCAGCAGCAAGAGAAGAGTAACTAAGACAGTCACCTCGGGTTTACAACACTCAGACTCACTTTATCAGTTCTTTCCTTCTAGAATGAGTACTGCTACCTCTTCTAAAGTAGGAGACTCCAGCTCCTGTCCTTCCTGGGAAGGTTCTCAGAGGTGCAGAAGACACCTGCCAAGGTCATTCTTCTTCAAAAGCTTCTCCAGATCCTACAGAAGCCTTAACTCTCAGAGCAGCTGTTACCTCTTCTACTAATAAAAATTATTATTCAGGACTAGGCTGAGTATTGCTACAGGACATTGCTTTTTGAGGATGTGTAGCAAGAAGGGGTCACCTCTGGTCTTCAGTTCCATCAGGAACAAGCTATGTCGCTGTGTATGGGCACCACTCTTGCAAGAGTATGGATCAAAAGCCTTAGAAGAGAAAAAAAACAGACAGACAGACAGACATGAAATCAAGAGTCCAGGAGAAGCAGGGGCAGAGTCCTGAATTCCTTCCTAGACCAGAAGATGGGAGAGTGACTGGCCACCACGGAACCTCATTAGGCCCAGCTGGGAACACACTCCACTTCTCCTCTGGAGCTCACCTCCTTAGAGAGAGGTCATCAAAGGAAATGAAGTGTGGAAGAGAAGGCTGCACACATGGCAAATGCGTGAAGTACCCAGGAGAAAATAAACGGGCTCTCGAGTGCCCCACTGGAAGTATCAAGGGACGAGTGAAGTATCACGGAGAGAAATGAGGCAAAAGAGGGACCAAGATGTGCTCAGTCTCTGAAATTGACAGAAGGAGACAAAAGCATCTAATGGGCGTCCCAGGGAAAATCAGGGGTTGAGAAATGTATTGAGAGATTGTCAAGGTCAGCAAGGGCTCAACAGTGAAACACAAAGAGGCAATTTAGATTATAGAGCCCTTGTTCAGCCTCTACCGCCTAAGTAGCACCTTCCAGTCGCTGATACAGTATGAGGTGCATCGCCCTCATGTTCCTGTGTTTCTGAAGTCCTCTTCCTGCCTGAATGGGAGCACTCAACATCCTGGTTTGTGAGACCCGGTTGCAAGTCTGCCCTCACCAGAGCTGATTCTCTTCACATCCCTAGTGCTTGGCAGGTTGGTGAACTCAATAAATGTGTTAAATTGATGAGAGCGAGGGGCCTCCAGTGAATAACCAAAGCTAAAGCCGCTGCAGTAGGAGCAGAGCACTGCCCAGCACATGGGGCTGGGAAAGCCAGAGTGACTCAGGGAAGAACGGGTGTGCTGGGAAGAAGCTGCGAGTGAGGGAGACCTCAGGAGGAGCGCATCGCACCAAGCACCTGGGAAGGACCCACCGCCACGAGAGCATGGCCTTTGAGAAAGAGAACTATAACTGAAATACGCACAGATATGAAAAAATCTGACGTGAGTCAGAGTTAAGCTTCGTCCTGAAGCTTGGCAGGCAGATGCACAGCTCTCAAAGCATGGCCGTGATGTACTAGAAAGGGAGAAGAGCTGCTCCATTTTCCTGGGGTTCAGGAGGGAGACAGCGGGTGCTGCTCACACTGTATCACTTAGAAGACGCATCTGTCTCAGATGCCTCTGTTTCCAGGACGTAACCACTGCTCCCTTCTTTAGGTCAATAGATATGTATTTATGAAATGCTTACAAGGGACCCAGAACAGCAAGACATGTTATGATGCAGAGGGGACAGCAGTTGGCCTTGCTTTCAAATTGCTCAGCCAGAATTTTTCTATGTCAGGAAAGAAACTAAGTATTTTTACCATAGGGAGACCAAAGGAGGAGACAAGGAGGAGAGATTCCTTCCTCTGTTCCTTGATATCTTCTTATTAATTTCATAAAAGGCCTGTAGGTGTGAGTATAATTTTTTTTAAAACTGTATGTATGTATGTATGTATGTATGTATGTATGTATGTTACAGCCGGCTCAGCCTACCCTGGGGGTGGAGCTGGCGCAGCACGTGGTGCCGGGAATTGAACCACGGTCCCTGCAGTTGCCTAAGCTTACCTAAGCAGGTGCTTTAGACCACTGAGCTATCTCATGGGCCCTGATGTGAGCCTAATTTGTGAAGAAGAACCTTCTAGTAACAATTCCTATGTGGCCAAGAGCACTATAGAATGTTACAACAGGAAGAAGCAAGCTGAACTGGAGTAAATCCAGCAGGGAAGATAATGTGACTGAGACAAAGAGGGTGGTGTCCATCCACCAAAAGCAGCCACCTCACAATTGTATCCTGGGTCTTCTTGCTAGGATCATGTTGCAAAATGGGGCAGGAGATGTTTGCAAACCAGTTCTCCACACCTACAATGCCTGCATGCATGATCTTACATTCGCATCACACAAGTTTCTTAAGTATGGACGCTGTGCCAAGAAATACCTGAAAAAGTACAATGAGCAAGGAAGGCAGAAATACCTGAGCTCAAGGGACTCACATGCTCCTGGGTCCTGAGAATGTCACAAGTTCACGTAGAGAGGCCAAGAGAGGCTTTGCTGGTCACACGACTTGTAATGAAGAAGCTGAGGAGGTAAAAGAGCAACTCATAGAGAATCTGGAGATAAGAACACTGTGAGGACAAAAATACAGTGCAGAAATAAAAATCGCTCAGCTAGGAAAAGGGTCCAGGTTGAAATCAGCCACTCTCTAGGGTAAGGGCCGATGACCACTACTTGTTGCCTAGAGCAACAAACCTCAACCCAACTTCCTGCATCTTCCAGCACTAAGCGGGCTGACTTTCTTAACTCCCTAGAATGGTTCCTCTGGCCCCACTGGGTCAGCTCACTAACACTCACATACAAAGCACTTTCTTCCTACTCCATGGCAGTCATAAAGTGTAATTATTCCAGGTAGACTGGGCTCAGAGGAAGAGGACGGAGCCATAGTCATCGAGGGAGGTCATTACAGGAGGAAACTCCCTGAGATTGACAGGAGATCCAGTTTTTACCCCAAAGAGTCTGTGTCCACCCCAGCCACATTCACTGTATGTCCTGGAGCCTCTCTCTCCTCACCTGCAGGTAGGACGCCTGGGTGTAAGAGTCATCAGCTTCGGCGCTCCTGGCTCCTAATCTGAGACTGAACCTGGCTCTCCAACCGCTCCCTGTGTTCAGTGAGGCCGCTCTTTCTCCCACACTCTTACTAATCCTGGTTAACTAATGCTGGACTTGGGCCTTGTTTTCATTTACATGACCTACTTTGCTTTCAAGGCTGTACTACCGGGAACTGCCTCTTTAAACTAATCCCATCTGCATAGACTTAGAAAGCCTCTTCCTATATCTCTGCATCACTCTCTTCATCAGTTAGTGAGAGCGCAGAGCTTGAAGCTGCTCAGGATCCCTGCTGGTCCTGGCATTCTGAGCTTTCATGTCCAGATCACACGATGCTGACTCTGCTGCGGAGGCTCTCTGACATTCACCCTTCATGTAATCTTCAGGAAGTTTCGGTTCCACACCACACAGCATCTTGAGTAAAGAGATGTAAAACACAGCCCTTTATCCAGGAGGGCTCACCAAAACCACTGGCCATCAAAGCCATGCAATATCATTAGTACTACAACAGGACACAAACTTTAGGCAGGATTGCAGAAGAGGTTATCCAAGCAAGTTACACTGGTGACGCAAGACCTGCATGTTGAAGATCAAATGGAAAGATTAAGAGGAGTGTGACCAGTAATCATGGTACGTGAACCAGACTAGATTAAGAAATATCTAGTAGGGCCAGGTGTGGTGGTGCATGCCTGGAAGCCCAGCACTCTGGGAAACTGAGGCAGGAGTACCATAAGTGCAAGCCCAGCCCAGGCTACTCAGGGAATTAGGGAGACTTTGCCTCAAAATAAAACATAAAAAGGCTAAAGCTATATCTTAGTGCAAAAACCCTGGGTTCGTTCTCCAATATTGCAGGAGGAAAAGGAAGAGAAAACAAAAAAAGAGAAAAGGAGAGGGGAGGAAAGAGAAGGAGAGGGGAGGACAGGGAAGGATGGGATGACAAG
>PVKN010042948.1:0-10313 GCA_004027915.1 Capromys pilorides | reverse complement strand
AGAAGACATCTCAGTTATTTTAATTTGCATTTCTCAAATGGCCAGTGATGTTGAGCATTTTTTCTTGTATTTACTGGCTATTTTTACTACCTCATCTACTCATTTCAGTGGCCAATTTTTAATTGGGTCTTTAAATTTGGGAAGATGTCTCATTTTTCTTGAATTCTTTATATTTTTAGGTATTAGTCCTCTGTCTGAGGAGTATCTGGAAATTTTCTTTTCTCCCATTTGATAGGTTGTGTCTTTTTTCAGTTGATGGTTTCTCTGCTATACAAAAGCTTTTAAATTTGACATGAGGTCACAATCCTAAAATTCTCATGGAATAAGAAGAGCCAAAGAATAGCCAAAGCCTTCTTCATAACAAGATCCAGGCAGGGCAAATCATGACCCCAGATGTCAAGTTATAAAACATAGCGACAATGATAAAACATGGTATTGACAAAAACAATACAAAGCAAAATAAAAGCTCCATGGAACTTGAGGATCAATAGAACAAAACAAAAAATACATAAAGAACTCACAGCACACTTCTCTAACTTATCTTTGACCAAGGCCTCAAATAGCCTGACTAGAGAAAAGAACCTCTTTAACATGTGGTGTTGAGAAAACTGGCGTCTACGTGCCGAATGTTGCAACTCTCATCATGCGCTAAACAAATGAAATGGACCTGAGATGTAAATATTAAAACAGAGCCACTTATTCTGCTGGAGTATAGAATAAATAAAACTCCTGAAGACATAGGGATAGGCAAAAGGTTTATGAAAATAAAAAAAGACCCTGCTACACAGGAAATATAAGCCTTAGCAAATTGTCTGTCTTCAAAGACAGAATCTTCTAAATGCTTTTTAAACAATTTTTCTAAGTATCACTTGCCAGATTTTCTATGGTGTGTGCACTTTTTAAGTGGAAGCATATTTAAATAGCTTAAAGCTTTTGGAACTCTCCTGGGAACTTGTAGAAACCTAGGTTCTTTACATGTGGTATTAGAAGACTTAGGTACAGGAAGGCAGTCTAAGAAGTGATTAAGGTGACATTTTAATTAATGGATCTCAAAGAATAAGCAGAAAAGGGACAGTGGCTCAGGAATGCACTCCAAAAAGCAGCCAGTTGCCAGACGTGGAAAAAGACAGTCCAACGGGGAGATGAAAGTGTTTCCTGTGGTTCCTTGGGCATAGAAATCTGAGGCAGCTCTTTGATTTGGTGTTCGCCCACCCATATGGCATCCTCTGCTGCTCAAGACCGGCCACCCAAACTGAGCTCTTCTGAGTACCAGAGAATGGAACAGACCATGGAAAGAAAGAAATTGAACCAATGTGGTCTTGCTTGCTTTGAGAAGCCATCATGGGGGAAAATGCAACAATAAGGAGAGCTGGATTGAGGGTGGGAAAGCAAAATTAAAAAAACCTAAAAAGTTCTTAGTGAGAAATTATTTTGGGAATGTTGAAAGATCACATTCTTTGTTACATAATTAATTGAGAGTTTTGAGAGTTTTTATGGTTCTGTGATGGCATAGACATTATCTCTCTGGCTAAAAAATGCTTGATTATGTTTATTAGAGAAACAAGCTCACTGTAAAGTCCTAGAGGTAAGTTCTTTTCCTGGGGCTTGTAGAAATACTGAAATGATTTTTCTCAGAAACTAACATGATGAAAACAGCTTATAAAAGTATACTGTCTTTTTTATCTCTGCAATTGATGCACAGAAATAGATTGTAAGGATATAACTCACAGACTCATGCACATGTATAAGTTGACATGGAAATACTTCTTATGTGACACACTAAAGATCCAAGTGAACAATTAAAAGAGGAAATAAATTATTTCCTTTTTTATTTAATATTACTGTTAGGCTTTATCAGTAGTGGTGGTGGCGGTGGGCAGCAGGGAAGAAGCCAGAAAAGGGAGAGAGCCTTTATTAACTTCAAAGACATGGAGAGAAATGCTGGTGGAAAGATGAACAGATCCTCTGACCTGAGAGAGGGAGGGATGAGACTTTATGGACTTTTAGTTTGAGGAGCAGGTTCAGTGACACACAAAGAGTCAATTGGGTCTCCCTAATGTGGGTGGGAAATGTAAAGGGAGTTGTACCCATGGTTGCAGTGGGGGAGGAGGAGGAAGTGGTCATTGGGAAGATAAGCAGTTGTTTGGGGGATTCAGCCATGTTGGATCAAGGCCATGATAATTTAGCAGTCTGTATTAGGGTCATAACCTATCATTCCCATATTTTAGTTGTTATGAAGGGGCGATGGTTCCTTTAGACTGCTTCTTGCTGAATGAGGGCATCATCTTTGAGACAAGAAGGTTGACAGGATGATGGTTCACACTCATATAGAAGATAATACCAGGTGTTTCAGCTAGGAGGTTTATCATTAGTGAAGGCCTGCATCCAAGATTGAAAAAATCATGTGTAGCACATGAAGGTCACTTGGGCAAATAGTTCACAGTCCAGCAGTGGACAAAAGGACTAGCAGAAAATAGGGAATCAGAAACAAGACGGAAAAGTAACACATGAGTTATGCTGGGATTTTTGATACCTTAATTAGGTAAAGACATGTAGGTGGCAGGATTTGTAAGACCACTCAGGGGACAAGGGCTTAGGATCAGGAAGAGCAGAGCTGTCAGGTGGAGTTGAATTGTCTAGGTACCACTTGGCTTGGGTAATGTGGAACCAGGAGGGCAGGCAAGTGACTTTTATTGCTGTTGCTGCTGGGAGGACAACCAGGTGGGGCCTGTCAACATAGGATCTAATCCTGTAGGCTTAGAGGATTTAAGAAATATTAAATCTTTAGAAAATATAGATGGCACCAACTGAGTGGTATCTATTGGCTGTGGGATAGACATGTCTGCATGTTGTCTCACCAGGTACTGGAGGAAGGATATAACAGGGATATAGTTGGTGAGGGGAGGAAGATTAGCAGGAGCAGGGAAATTGTAAAGCATAAAAAGATCTCCTATACATGAGCTTGAGTGGATTTATGCAACTGGGTGCCCTAGGAAGTGCCCTGAGTCTAGTTAGAGTCAAAGGAGAGAGTTGAGGCCAAGGCAGATGCTGCTCCAGGATAAATTTTGTGAGGTGGGCCTTTAAAATCCCATTTACCTCTATTCTGCATTGGTGTTTAGGGGCTACTGAATGTTGAGCAATACAGGGGAAGGCTGAGGATCACTGAGGCAAATTAGTGCAGGAGTAACATGGGTAGCATGAGTAGTACTGGACATGTCCCAGAGTATGTGGTGGACAAGAGAAGATGAAAGGGAGAGGGAGTTGCTGGCTGCACATTGTGGTCGGGTTTGTAAGATGAGCACTGTAGGGAGAGAAATTAAAGAGAAGTGAAACTTTTGGAGTGTATTTCTCTCCATGAGAGGTGAAACAGGTTGGGATCACAAAGAAATTACGACTGCAAAACAGTGTCTAGAGTTCACAAGGAATGGGTCCTGTGAGAAGGTCAGCCATCAACACCCACCGTGGAGACTTTAGATTTAATACAGTGACCTGAAAACTCAGGAAGAACGTATATGGCCCCTGTGTCAATGAGAAAAGGATGTTCTACGCCAGCAAAACTCAGGGATCTGGCAAAGACACCTCAGAAGGGAACCATGGGCCCCAAGCCCATTATTCCTCTTCAGTGGCAAGACCAAGCCAGTAAACTATTGATGGATCTGGCTGCAGAAAGTTCTCTGGTGAGGGTAAGGAATTGGATAACTTATCCGCTCTCTGTTGGACAGGGCAGTTCACATTTCCAGAAATCCCTTGAGCTTATAGATGGGGATCTGGTCCTGGTGGTGGCTGTAGGTTGGGCAGTCTCTTGATCAGTGACCTTTCTCACTGCAGTTGAAACATGGTCCAGGACAATCTCTGGTGGCATCATTTTGCTTAGGCTCGCATTACCTTGCCAAGGTCTTGTTTTGATGGGAGCCCTAAGTATGGCGTTCAAAAGCTGGCATTAGTGTATAATAACTTTTTGTCTGTATTATTAAAGATGTAGAAAGCCAGATTAAGTAAGCCTCCCTGGTGTGGTTTGAGGTCCAAGATCTGTATTTTTAAGCTTGGCATGACTGTCAGAGTGGATATTGACATAAAATAGAAATTAATAATAATTGTTTCTGTAAGAGAATCTGGCTACTGAGTTGGGAGCAATACTAACCATTAAAATTTTATCTGAGTAGTCAGCACTTCAAAATATAAAGTTAAGCAGAAAACTGTTGTTTCTTGCCAACCAGGTGAGTAGTAATTAAATCTCTGAATGTTAAGAGACAATAGTTATATAATTTCTCAAATTTCATTTGACAGCAATAGTCATACCTAGTAGTGTAGCATAATAGCCATGGAGAAATCATTTTAGCTAGTGTATATATCACATAAGATTTTTTGAAAATTATAATTTGAATTGACCTCTTGTTGTCTTGACATGAACCTCTTCTTTCAAATATCTGGAACATAAGAGAAATGCGTATGTTCAAACCTGAAAAAAAATTATATTCTAGAATAATGTACATTTAAAAGACATGAATACACTTAATATATCAAAAGCATCTTTTATAATAAACCTTATTTTAATTTTTTTGAAAAAATATTTTAACCAATGATCAAATTATTGGGGTATCTTCCAAGATACCCCAGGAGAAAGCATGGTTTTAAGTCTGTATTTCTAAAGCTCAAATAAAAAGAGAAACAGCTGTTCACAGAATGATATAGAAACATATAAATATGCAGAACATACAAACAAACATCTTCACAAAATCAGAGTGAGTTCAAATGTATTTTTGACCAAATTGGATTAAGATAACACTTTTAAGTTTGTAATTATTGAAAGACTAGTCAGAATTTCTGCAAGTCAGTTAATAAAGATCTCTTATAAGAATTTAAAAAACATAAAAATCCTTTATTAATAGGTACTATATATAGCAGGAGAGGCAGCAAGATGCAGTGGTCCATCATGTGATGAGGCACTAAAGAGTAGTGCTTTGACATCACTAGAGGAGTGACAGTAAGATAGTCATGGGTGGCCACATGGTCTGGAAAATGGTGGCAATCCATCGTGTGGCTCGTACCACAAGTTGGTACTCTGATGTGGCAGGAAGAGTAAGCACATGGTGCAGGCGGATGGCCACATGGTGCACAAGATGGTGGCAGCTGGCCACTTGTGAATGAATAGTTGTAGGCCAGCAGCACAACTGGGGAAGTCATGTGGAAGAAGGTATGGGATGCAGAAGAAAAAATGGTGGGAGGGGTAGAACCACAGGCACCTGAGGTTCTGATTTGAGAGAGGAAAGAGAGATACTATAATCTAGAGGGGAGCCAGATCCAGAAACAGAAGGCAGAGATGGCATTACAGAGGATGGAGTAAATAAAGACATAGTCAGAAGAGACTGACAGGGCAGAGTTTCTGATGGAGGGGTAGAAAAGGTAGTACTAGTGGATAAGGGGGAGGGACAGTGAAGGGAGGAAGCTGGGAGGAATGTGTTTTCAAGTCAGCAAAGACTTTTAAGGGATTTATGGCCATTTGGCCTTGTGGTAACAGAAGTTTTAGGGATTCAAAAGTTCCTTTTTCAGACCATCGGCTGCCATTATCAAATTTATATTGTGGCCAAGGCATCTGGCAATAAAAATTAGTTATTGGGTCTGAGATATCCTCAAAAGTGAGTGAGAGACAGGTATGGATACCTACTTTATCAGTAGCCATTAGAAAAAGAGGGGAGGGTCCAGAGAGAGGAAGGAAGATGAGGGAAGGAAGATGGTGGTATCCTGACATGAGCTCATTATTTTCGAGATGAGATGAGAGGAAAGAAACTGAGTTAGATCTCCACAGAGTTTTGGGGTCACCAGTGAGGATTGAGATTGGCTGGCATTGGCTGAAAGCTAGCAATGGCAGGCAGCAGAGGCAGAAGCAGAAGGCTCGGTAAGGGAGCTCAAAACCAGGGCAAGGGATGCCCTGGGAGCTACATGACTCACTAAGTCATGGCACAAAATGTCAGGTTTTATTGGTGGTGGTGGAGGCTGAGAAGGAGAGAAGCAGAAATAAAAGGGAGGAAATCTGAAGACAGAAAATATTGAGGGCAAGGAGATGGGCAGAGCTTCTGACCTAAGACAAGGAGGATGAAACTTTATGGACTTTTGCTAGGGGCAGAGTTTGAAAGGCAGGTTCAGTGACACACAAGGAGCTGATTACAGGCTCCCTTGTGTGTGGGTGACAAGTAAAAAGGAAGTTGTATCCAGGGCTAGAGTGGGGAAGGAGGAGAAAGTGGTCATTTCGAAGATGAACCTTTGCTTTTGGGATTCAGCAGTGTTGAATCAGGGCCGTGATAGTTTAGTGGTTTGTACTGAGACTGGAACATATCAATTAGTATTGTAAATTGTAAAGTGGAAATTTATCTTCCTAGATAATTTGATGATGCAAAAGATTTAACCAATGTTCATTGATGGCAATCCCTTCCTATCATAATGAATAAAGTAGAGATTCACCGGGATCCTGCAGCTAGCTCAGTATTTCTAGATCTGGGGCTCACATCTAAGATTTCATCCTCTTATTTTCTTCAAGAAGCTGTTGTGTTTCCCAAGACTCTTCAAATGCAACTATTTCCCAAATGAGGTTATGAAAATACCATCTTTCAGAAATGGTGACTTGTAGTAGAGGATACTTGCTATTATACTTTAGTTTGTTGGTACCCAGGGAACAGGAACTGTTCTTATTCCAGTTGCTCCTGTCTTATAGAAACGTCTGTCACTCTGATACTCAGCTGGTCTCTATGATGCACATTGTATCAACCAATCCCCATTGACCAGCTATTCTGTCTCTGTACTACCTGCTTGCTTATACCATATAAGTCCCAGACCACCAGAGACCAGGGCCTTACATTTTGGGCATGATCTCAATCAGTGCCTGTTGATGTAAATAAATCTACCTTCAAATCTTAGGTGACTTTAGTGTTTCTGTTTCCTACAGCATCTGATACACTGATTGGGAAGATTAACTACGCTGAACGCTTTGGTCCTGGCCCTGTTGGATGCAGCAAAAATGTTAGGTATGAATCTGCACAATCGATTAGACCAGGTATTGACTTGAGAAGATTTATTGGGGACAACAAGCAGGCTGACTGTCTAGCAGACCAAGATAGCAGCAGACAAGGCAAAGCACAGAGCTTTTAAGGTGTTAAATTGTTTAGTGGTGGGGGAAAGTTTGGTGGGTTGGGACAGCCAAGGGAGAACTGAGCTTGGTAGGGCTACCTAGACTTTGGGGTCTTTTGATAGTAACAAAGGAGAGTTTTTGTGGTTGCTTGCCCAGGTCAAAGTCAGGCAGTCTTGTTCTGATCAGTTCTTGTGAATGCAAATAAGTCTGCCTCCAAATCCTGGGTGATGTTTTCATGTTTCTGCTTGACATACCAGACTCATATCTTAAGTAAGAAATTTGTCATTCCACAAGAGTATTTGTAAAAAAATTTTGTGGACATGGGATTATATATTTTTAAAATTTATAGTTTTCTATTCAAATGAAAGAAATTCATTAACATACAGAATCAATAGCTCCTCATTTACCAAAAAAATCATACAGTAATATTTTCTAAGATCTTAATTAGCAAACAACTCCTATTTGGACTGGCATCATTTTGAAAATCTGCCTTGTACTTTTCTGAGTATTTTAATTCTACATGAATCTAGTAAAACTGAATAGAAGATGGTTATTGCCTCTGCAATACTTACTAGTGTCATGAACAGATTTTAAATATTATTAAACTTATTAAATATGCTTTACATTTCCAGTCATATCTTCTTAAGTCACTTTCACTTCATGGTTGACTTTCATTACCTGCCTTCTAGAGACTTCTAGTATCTTCTGAAAGTGTCTTATTATTACTATGAATGCCTTACCTGTGGACCACTTCCTAAACCTTTAATTCAAGTGGAAGATGATTGACCATCGTTGTCATCAAGGTGTCCACCTCTACTCAAATTATTTCTAATTAATGTGTGAAAAGATCTTGTGTTGTTTTTACACAAAAAGTGTGGGCTTTAACTCTTGCTTATCAAGTCTTAATCCAATGTTTTTTAACTCACTTCAGCCTAAGGACCTGCTTTCCGAAAATTATGATAGTTCTCAAGGAGAATGTTAAGCTTTTGCTCATTTGGTGATTGCCATCCTAGGATATATTAAATAATAATGAAAGCTTCTCTGAGTCCTCTGGCCAATCACTGGATTACTAAATATTTTCTAAAATTTTAGTCCTGGAGTTTATATTTACAATTTGATAGGTGCCAAACAGTGTTGTGGCTAACAAGCAATCAATCAATGCAAATTTTATGGTAAGTGATGAACTCGCCCTAAGTGACACCCAAATGATAGGGCTGCAGTCCTGCAGGGCTCTGGGTCAGGAATGATGGTGGGAGAATTCAGTGTCTTACACAGAAGGTGAGTTTCTTTATAAAAATTTATTTATTTATCTATTTACTTATCTATTTATTTGGTTCATGGTTTTGCTATGCAGCTCAGACTCATAGTGATACTTCTGTCTCAGCCTCCCCAGTGCTAAGATTACAGGCATGGCTCACCCCACCAGGTTCCAGAGCTGGCACAGCACACACTAGCTGGGATCAAACCTGGGTCCTTGAGATTTCTAGGCAAGTGCTTAGACCACTGAGCTATCTCTCCAGCTCATTGCTCATCATTTACTCTTTTGTGTCTAGTTTCTTTGTTCAGTCTATGAATAAAAAGACTCATCCTTCTCTGTAGCAGATTTTTCTATATTAATCATTATGTATTGTTTTATTGCATGAAAATATCCACGATAGTTAATTTTCTGTGCCAATTTAAATAAGCTAAGGAATGCTGAGAGAGCATTATCTCTGGGCGAATCTGTGAGAGCATTTTTGGAAGAGATCAGTATTTGCATCAGGCAACTGAGTAAGGGAGATCTGGTTCTTCCAGTGAAATGAGAACCATCCGACTGAGCCAAGATACCCATAACTAGCTGCCCTCTGACATGAGCATTTCTGGTACTTGGTTCTTTGAGCTTTAATTGGAACTATACCAGCTAGTTTTCCCAGTTTGTAGATAGCAGATTGTGGATTTAGCTTCATAATTACCTAAGCTAGAACCACATGAAAAAATCTCTTTCTACATTCTTACATGTGTCCATCAGTTCTCTCTCTCTGGAGAATCCTGACTGCTACAATGCCCCCGTGCATTATTTAAGCCACTACTTTGGGGCATCTGAGTTGATTCTAGACTTCAGCTATTCTAAACAAAGCAAGCATAGCACTCGGACACTTGGTGCAGATATATTTTCTGTGATGTGTACTTAGATGTGAAACCACTTGCTCATCAGGTATGACTAGCTTAAGGTTTCCAAGATGTTTTGATATGAATAGGCAATTCATAGGAGAGGAAAATATGGATAGTTAACCATATGAAGCGATAATTAACATAAAAATCAGAAAAATGTAAGTCGAAACAACTTATGTATGGCCAGACTGACGGAACTTTGCATTTATATGATCCCAAGGCTGGAGGGAGAAGTGAAAGCCAGAAGTGTTGCAAGTAGTGAAAGCCAAAGTCAGCTTTCACAGGTATGAGTGACCTTATTTTGCCTTTTTCTATATTCCTCTTTTTTTTTTTTTTTTTTTCTTTTTGAGACAGGGTCTCGCTATGCAGTTCAGGCTGGCATTGAGCTCACTTTTGTAGTTTTTGTAGTCCAGGCTGGTCTCAAACTCTCACCAATCCTCCTGCCTCAGCCTCCCAAGTGCTGGGATTATAAGCATGAGCCACCATGCCCAACTTCTTTTTGCTATATTCTTAACACCAAGAAAAGTACATTGCTAAAAAATAAATAGTTATAATAATGTTATAAATATACACTCTAAATTAATAATATTATTAGGGGATCCATATCCCAGAAATACCATCCCAGGGCTATCTAAAGAACCATACAAATGGGTATTTGCTATAAAATTGCCTGTATTAGGGAGATTTCAAAACAAAATGGAAAGTGAGAAATGATATTTAATAAAATTAGGCAGCAAAGTAGATTAGATTTATCTAGAACAATATAGATTAGAAAAAATATCTAAAAGAACTAAAATACAATAAAAAATGCAAGGAAATATGTACTATTTTATAAGTAAGAACGAACATAATTATATTATTGTTCATATAACAAGACAAAGATAAAATGGAAAAGATGTATAGCAGGGAGAGATGATGAACATGACAGCAAAGGAATGGTAGAAATGCCAAATGAGAATTAAATGGAAGTTATATAATTAGATGAATGAATATGAGACATTGTGCATAATGTGTGAGTGTTTGCCAAAAACTACAAAGA